>JBBPQN010001164.1:0-10173 GCA_038092575.1 Boletus subluridellus
GACGAGGTACGTGTAAACGCCGTGGACGACAAGGGCGAGCGAGAGCGTATCCAAGATCCTGTCGCATGATTCATGTGAGTTACTTCAGGACAAGAGACACGGAAAGGCTTGCAATAGCAGGGCAACCTAGTTTAGAGTCGAGTCAGCGGGATCCTCGATTCGGCAGTTCAGTCTGTTCGGACGACAGTACTCACCAGCAACTTCAGAAAGATGGGATCTTTCGGATACGTGCGGTACTGATAGTGCATAACGTGGTTGACGAGGTCAGTCTTTGCCCGAGGATCAGGGTGTAGTCGCTTACGTAGAAGATGCCCTGCAGGATAGTGACTCCATGGAATCTGTATTTATACGATCACATCGACTCGATTTCAGTCGTGCTGCTCAGAGGACTAACGGATATGTACTTACACGGCTGCGAATACGACACCGATAAGGGCTGCCCCCAACGTAGGACCCAAATTGATTTGAGGCAATGGAGATGCTGGGATACTAGCCGAGGCCATCTTCCAAGGACAGTCTCAGTCAGGTTGTGCGTTTTCTGGCAAGTACCCGGGGATTGAAGATTAAATACTGAGCACGCCCAGGGCCACTCTGAGGCTTCTTCACAGCGTCTGGAAACCATCATGAGGCAGAGCAAGTGAGTGATTGATGGTGGTTTTGATCCGAAAGATATTCCCAGTGAAAGGTGATGCAGACGCGGTTCGCCCTGGGCGTCGCCTTCATGATGTATTGGACCTGACACGACCCAGGCTCGGCGGCCGTGCCCATAATTAAGACCCGCAAGCATATGGCACTCCCAAGTACCACATAGTAAGGCGCTACAAACTAGTACAAAGGGCGGACAGAAGGTGCTGCGCCACTACTGCGACTGCCGCGCATCACCTAATCGGGACTTGGACCAACCACTCAGCTCGTCCGTACGTCGCGGGTCCAGGGGGCCTCAGTGCAGCAGCGTCGCAGCACAGACTGTCTGCATACATCGTGCACCGTTATCAAAAGGCATCGCACTGTCGAAGTCATAGCTGCAGTACGGACACAGGTCACATCAATCAAGTCTTCCGAGTTCCGACCACTCAGTCATATTTGCGTGTTGTTCACCTGCAGGTTCTACAGTATGTTATTCCAATCAAACATTTTGAGCTGGGACAACTTGCTCATCTCACCTTGTGCCGCCTATGAAGTTGCTGCACTGTGAAATTGGCGTGTAGTACATACGGGCGCAGGATTGTCGCAGCACTGCCTTTGGTAGGAAACTTGTGCAACATGCTGGTCTTCGCGGTCTCGACCATCATGTGAGCCGAACCTGTGCCATGAGCTGAATCAACACATATGCTCCGATCAACGACGATTATCGTGCGCTCCATGATGCTGTGTATGCCACCGCTTTTTCGACAACTGTGATCATGACCAGCATCCAAACCTCAAGGCCTCACTGCCAGTTACCTGCATTCCCTGCTTTGATAGAATCTTCTCTTCGAAGGCGGCCATCAAGCATTCGTGGTCGACATCCATAGACTATTTTCAATGCCTGCAGAGTTGCAGCTCAGTCGCAGCAATGCTGCGCGACTGCCACTGCGCCCGTCGTCTTCATTTCCTGCCGCGTCAATGGCCACCAAATGATCATCTCCACAGAACAGATAGGGGAGGTGGATTGAAACCATCGGCACAAACGACAACTCCTACAATGATGACAATCAGCTGATGACCAAGGATAGGTTTGTAATCTGACTCGTTCTGTGGGACTCATCTGTCAGTTACCAGTACCATCAGACACTGTCAGTGATGATTTATTCTGTGAATAGGACCGAAAAGACCAGCGCAGCATGACGGAGTGGACAATTGACACCGAAGCTCCAGCTTAATGTTATAGAATGTTATAGATATATGAGTAGGGTACCCAGCTGGAGTCACGTTCCGGCGTAGTAGGTGGAAGAGAGTCGTCCATTGCTGCTAATGCCACCGTGCGCAAATACCCGATTTGGTACTTGATTGACAATCCCGGTGCTCCGGTGCTGCAGTAACTCCGAGTCGGTATCTCGAGGGGCTGCCATTCAGGTGGGTGAGTGGTTGGGGTGTAGATGATAGTGAACTACCTCGCGTGCGTGTTCACCAACACATAGCACTAGTATAAGCAAATTTGGTATACAATTAACAGAATATCGACTGTGGATACCAGGTACACATACGGAGACACCTTTTCATGGTGGTACCACTCGTCATCAGTTCACGCAGAGTGGTGATCCTGCTTCTCGTGATCCTTCAGTTGGGCCACGCGGAGGAACACCTATGGATGATTATCAGCTGCTCTATTCTGCATCTCGCTCACAGACCAGACCGAACCCAAATACTTACCCAAATCACTTCCAACATCACTCTGGTGGTAGTGGTCATTTTGGTGATGATTCCCTTGATTCTCCACTTGGTCTTAATACAAAACTGAACCAGGTTATCGCTGAAGTCCACCGCCTTACACAAAAGGTCAATGCACAAGAGGCGTTGATCAGTGAGCTTCAGAAAGCTGACACAAGTGCTCTCACTGTGCGCATCGAAGCCCTCGAAAAAGTCTCAGAAACTTTGAAATCCCAGAGTAGGAAGACGAAGATGAAAGAAGGCTCTAACAATCATCCTGCATTGAAGGTAAGTACTCTGTACCGATGCAGCGGTCAACATACTACCTGAGTTCTCGTTTTAGCCATTTGTCCACCCCATGTTTGGCGAGCTATGTGGCCTTGATATGAGTGCTATACCGAAATGAAACCTATCAAAAATACTTGCTGAGACGATCCATCCATTGTCAGACGGGAAGCCATGTGCAACTGTGGTTGATGGTCGACAAATCTGGCACCCAAATTTTCTTGGTCACATTGATGAAGAGATCAACTTGAAGTTTATTTCTGAGGTATCCCAGCATGTGTATGACAATGAAAAGGTTGGGATCAAGTTCATCACTAATACCAAATGGTACTCACTGACCCCAAAGGCAATATGAACCAACATGAACTCAAAAGGGAATATTCCTGAGGAAGATTTTCAGCTAAAACACATTCAGGCTTCAGCGAAGGCCTACTTCTGAAACGTCCACACAAAAGCACAGATTTCAGTGGATCCATCGAAGGCTGAACACCAGGATGAAAGGCTTCTTAGTCAGAAGCACTGTACCCATTGTGCAACTGTGAGTTCAATTGATCGGTCTCGGTTCGGAGGGCTCACGTCTAGCTAGGCTGCCAAGAACCGCTGAACCACTGCACTTGATTTCCAGCAAGAAATGGGTCACCAGGAGGTGATGGGAATGATCAACACTGAGTTCGGCAGTGAGTTGCTGTCATATGAGTTGGATGATCTCAGTGAGGATGACAAATCATGGAGACAAAGGGCTGGTGTTGGGAAAACAGCGAATATGGCTGTTGGGTTTGAGTGGTGATCAGTTGATGTGAGTATTTGTTTCTTGGATATTAGGTCCAAACTCACCATTTATATCAAGTATATTGCATACCTTCGATGGCTATCCTTGCGCTATCAGAAGAAGATTACGAATCAGCAGGATGAACCGGTCGCAGTCACCTCTCAGCCTGCGTCAAACCCCAACAATCCGCCAAAGAAGCATCGTAAAGCACTGAAAAAAACCAAAATCATCAAGACAACATTTGACACCGCCCCTCAGAAAATGAATGATCAAGCTTTTAACTCCAAGAAGACCATCCCCTTCCAGCACATGGTTGACTCTGGTTGGCTCGAGAAACATCCAAATTATGCCCCTCGACTCCTCCCTGGCGCTGACTGGCTGAACGGCTTCTTTTCATGCTTGAAGGACGATGATTTGCTCACAGAGGATATGAAGTACATCCAGGAAGTGGTTCAATTTCGTGCTGAGCGTGTAGTAAGATCATCGGCCTCAGAAAGCGAGATAGCAGCAGTGGTGAACAAGGGAGTAACAGCGGCGGGTGAGCAATTGACAACAGGTGAGTGTTATGATATACTATATTTTCAAACATTTTTAACTTAGTGCATTCGCGCATTACTTTACATCTTTCAGACTTCGAAGTCACGTGATGTGCACGTGACCGTGGGAAACTACACGTGACCTATGGTCTAGACAAACACGCTGCACACACGCCTTATTAATTTCCGCTTCTCTTTCTCATCATCATTCTTCTTCTCTCACGAATCCTTCTTTCATTTATCTATATTCAGTAGTCTTTCCCATGGACCCTATGGTCCGTGTGCCAACCTGTAACTTATATAAAGTAGCTGTACTCGACTGGACTCCCCAGTCTAATCCATTTGTCACTTGTGACCTACGTCCTTGCGAGTTGATTAAGGAAGGCCCGCCTCTTATCATTACCACCTCTGCTTCATTCTCTTCAGTAAAGTTTGGTGTAGCTCAAGACGAGTCCTGCCAGTGTTCACTCGAGATCATCTCGCAACACTTGGATTAGACTTGATACACTGCCCAGACTCTAGGGCTAAAGAGAACCCACTGGTGTTTTCCAGTTTTTATTTCTTTACGTTCGCCGCTTTAGAACGTGGGGCAGTACCCCAAGCTTTTGTCGTGCTAGTAGAACTTTCTCAGTCCCTCCCTTGAGGTGATACCTGCGCAAGGGTCGTGCCTTGTTTGCAAAGAGCGATACGGGAACCACTGTCGTCGTACAGCCCGTAGCCGAGCTTATATCGTCTCGTTAGTCCCTCAAGTAATTGGGGAGGTAGAGCGTCAGTTCCTAGTTTTCTTTACTTAGTATATGTGCCAGTTTGTTCCTGGGCTTTGCGGACCCCAGAGAACTTGTTACGAGAGTTTACGGAGAAGAAGATACTATCTCCGGTCAAAGGTTTACTTTTTTAGATCCTCTATTTGCCGCATCCCTCGAGCTTGGTTGAAAGATACCTCGCAGTAAGGATTAAGCTGGCTCGCGTTCGCACAAATCGAATAGTGCAACAATCCCGACCGGTAGAAACCCTTCCTGCTCCAGTACTTCCACCACCTCCTCCTTCCCCACCAAAGAAGCATACCCCCTATACTGAAAGATACTCTGACGCCCAATTAGCACTCTTCCGTTACGTCCAGCTTCAACGTAACAGGCGTCGCAACAATTACTTCTCTGACTCGTTTTTTCTTCAGCACCGTCGCCCCCCCACATCCCATTAAACAATGACGTCCGTTGATATCGACGATCTCGTCAACCGCCTTGATGCGCTTGCCTTGAGCAAGGAGCGCTCAAACATTTCCAAAAAAATCGTTGACCCCGGTAACTGGGATGGCGATCACTCCAAGTTTCGTCCCTGGTGGATTAAGCTTTGACTCTGGGTCGATGCACAAGATTGGAAGGACAACCACGTTCGCACGGTTGCAGTCTTGTCTCGATTCGAGAAGAAGGCTGAGGGCTTTGCCCAGATAACACTAGAAC
Source organism: Boletus subluridellus (assembly GCA_038092575.1). Lineage (NCBI taxonomy): Eukaryota > Fungi > Basidiomycota > Agaricomycetes > Boletales > Boletaceae > Boletus > Boletus subluridellus. Next base: position 5,400 of record JBBPQN010001164.1, read on the forward strand.
ATTACTTGGAAGAAGAAGAGGAAGAAATTCCCATAGCGGCGGGATCTATGGTCATGTCGCCAAAAGGCATTGTGGCATGGCCCAAATGGGCAGATCTCCAGATCGAGATCAAAGATTACTTCCAAATTGAGATTCTTGCTCATGAGAGTCTCAAAAAGCTACAGGCCTTACGGCAAGGGTCCAGACCCATAGACCTGTTCATTCAGGAGTTCACCGTTCTCGTTAAGGAAGCAGATATCGGAGTAGATTTTGCTCTAGAACTGCTTAAAAAAGCTGTTGACTACCACATCTATTACCAAGCAAAGATGACGGGAAAGGAAGTCGAAGACTACAACGAGCTCCTAAAGGTCTACCGAGTAATCGGTAGAAATTTTGAACAGATCGCAATCGAACGTGGTCCACCCTCTCGCCCCACCCCCTCTTCCTCATATCGTCCCCTGTTTGCACCCCGTCCCCCGCGGCCTTACGGCCAACAATATTATCCGCCCCCGCCACGACCTCCTCCGGGTAACCATTCCCGATTTACTCCCACCGGTACGCAGCCAGGTAGAGGAGCCCCGATGGAGATAGATACACAGCAAGCTGTGCCTCCATCCAGGCCCGATACCCGTACTTGTTACAGATGCTCCAAGGTTGGCCACATATGGCCTGATTGTTCTCAAAACCCAAATCGGAGAACCCCGCGTCTGCCGCAGGTATGGCAGCAGTACTTTTGGGATTACGAAACAGGTGCATATGTGCCTGCTGCACCTTACCAGCCGCCTGTGCAGCACGCCCAGCACCAATACGGTCGTCCCCTCCCACCTCCTCCAACCGCCGCTCCCGTCTCGTCCGCTCCCCCAGTTGTCGCTCAACAAGCGGCAACACCATCTTTCTATTCGGCAGAAGCCAAAGCCTTTTACCGCGACAAGTTTGAGGTAGAAGCAAGGCAGAAAGCGGCCTCTTCTTTAAATTAAATAAGTCTGTGAACGATGAGGGTGTTCATGGACTGGACAATCACGTTTCTCCTTCCGCTTCTCTTTCTTCCTGTAATATTTCTACCAATCGCGTAGACTGTGATGAGTCTGACTTCCCTGTATGTACTTTGGACGATCTTCTTGGCAATATTATTCCCCATTCCGAAAGAGCGACTCAACAAAACGTGAGTGTGGCGCCGGAATTAAAACAAAGCGTGCTTAATTCTCTTGTTCGCCAAGTAAGAAATTCCCCTATCTATAAATCCCTCAATTCTCCCACATCTATTTCTATTCGCGCAAGCACGTTGTCATTCGGTGGCGAAATGTCACTTGAGACACGTGTACTGAATTATGAAGACGGAAGTTGGCAATCTCGATCGTTTAAGTCCCTTCTAGATTCAGGCGCATCTCACACTTTTATTGACAAGGACTATGTTCTCTCTCACGGTATTCCTACTTATAGAATCGCTAACCCTATTTCGGTGAAAAATGCTGATGGCTCTAACGGAGCAATAGGCCAAGTAACCCACGCTGTCACATTAATTATTGGGATTACCGGCCATTACAAGGTCCTGGAAGCCTATGTTTCTAAACTAGGAACCCACCGTCTCATTGTCGGCTATGATTGGCTGGCTCGGCATAATCCCACTATAGATTGGGTTACTAAAACTATTTCCTTTACTCGCTGCACACCCTACTGTCGCATTATGGGTGATGGACCTTTTAACGAACCTATTAAGCTTATTTATAATCGTAGTATAGAAGAAGGACTCAAGGAGAAAGTGCCCGAAACATATCACGACTTCCTTGACGTATTTTCCGAGAACGAATCTGAAAGAATGCCGGAACGAAAACCCTGGGATCACGCAATAGATCTAAAATCAGACTTCGCTCCCAAAAAGGGTAGAGTAATTCCCTTATCAGATGCGGAAATGGACGAAGTACGCACGTTCATCGGAAAAGAACTCAAGAAGGGCTATATTAGACCCTCGAAGTCCCCTCAAACGGCACCAGTATTCTTTATACCCAAAAAAGATGGAAAAAAGAGACTCGTTATGGACTATCGTTATTTAAATGAAGGCACCATAAAGAACGCCTATCCTCTTCCCCTTATTTCCACGTTGATTGATCGCCTTAAGGGCGCAGATATGTTCACAGCCCTTGATCTTCGATGGGGTTACAACAACGTGAGAATTAAGGAAGGAGACGAGTGGAAGGGAGCCTTCGTTACTCCCATAGGCGCTTACGAACCAACCGTTATGTATTTTGGGATGACTAACTCACCCCCTACCTTTCAGCAAATGATGAACGATATATTTAATGACATGTATGCCGTACTCGTTATCTATATTGATGACTGTATGATATTTACTAAAGGCAAGACGAAGGAAGAGCACGAGGAAATAGTAAAGGAGGTGCTGTCCCGTCTTCACCAAAACGATCTTTATGTAAAACCAGAAAAATGTAGTTTCTCGAAGGACAAGGTGGACTTTTTAGGTATGGTAGTATCTAAAGAGGGAGTAGAAATGCAGGAAAAGAAGGTGTCAGGGGTATTGGATTGGCCAGTTCCCACACGCCTCAAACAACTGCAAGGCTTCCTCGGTCTCTGTAATTATTATCGACGATTTATTGAAGGCTTCGCAGACATCGCACGCCCATTGAACGATCTTACCAAAAAGGACGTTCTATTCAAATGGGAACCGAAGCACCAAGTCGCATTTGATTCCTTGAAAGCCAAATTTAAGGAATCACCCCTGCTAGCATATCCTGATCGAGACAAAGAAATGCGTCTTGAAACGGATGCCTCGGATATTGCCACAGGGGCAGTGCTTTCGGTTAAGTGCGATGACGGTCTCTGGAGACCCTGCGCCTTCATTTCCCACTCTTTCGACAGCGCTGAGCGCAATTATCCTATCTATGACAAAGAACTCCTCGCGGTCATTAGAGCCTTAGAAGAATGGCGACACTACCTAATCGGTAGGGAAGGTTTCGAGATCTGGACAGATCACAAGAATCTCGAATATTGGAAAAAACCCCAAACCTTATCCGGTCGTCAAGCTCGATGGCACGCACTTCTTCAAGAGTTCAATTACGTTTTTATTTATAAACCTGGTACATCGAATGGTCGTGCAGACGCCTTGTCTCGCCGACCAGACCATGGTGATGCTGTCACAGATCACAACCAGAACATTACCGTTCTACCTCCATCTCTTTTTATTAACAATGTCGAACTTTCATCTTCTTTTTACGAAAAAATCATAAAAGAATCAGAAAAAATACGAGAAGAATCTTTTAATGAATACACTTACGATTACAATAACAATATTTTCAAAAACAACAAAAACAAAGTCTTTGTTCCCGAACCTTTACGTACAGAACTTCTTACTATTTGTCATGACTCTCCTATTGGTGGACATTCCGGACAAGCACGTACTTCTCATCTTCTTACCCGACATTTCTCGTGGCCTGGTGTCACAAAAGACATTAAAAACTATGTAGATAGCTGCCAAGTGTGCGCCCAAACAAAGGGAAAGTCAAAGGCACCAGCAGGAAAACTTCTACCTTTACCCGCTTCTAAACGACCATGGGAAGATTTATCTGTCGATTTCATTACGGGTTTGCCCGCTTCCCACGGTTATACAGCCATTTGCGTCGTCGTTGATCGATTTTCTAAAGAAGTTGTTTTCATTCCCACTTATGACACCGTTTCTTCAAAGGACTTAGCTATTATTTTCAGAGATAATATTTGGTGTATTCACGGACTTCCTTCTACGATCGTTTCTGATCGAGGACCCCAGTTCGTTTCGGACTTTACTTCCGAATTATGCAGTCTTCTCTCTATCTCCCAGAAAATCTCCACCGCCTATCACTCCCAAACAGATGGACAAACAGAGCGTATTAATAGAGAACTCGAACAGTATCTCCGCTCTTACGTAGCAAAGCGACAGACCGAATGGGCCGATTGGCTCAAAGTTGCTCAATTCCATCACAATAACTCTCTCACCACTGCCACCGGCACTATTCCCTTCAATATCACACGTAATTACGCCCCTCGCATGGGTTTCGAAGGAAAAGCCAAAGGCATGGGAAAGGAATTTGGCATGGAGATGGGAAAAAGTCATAAAGAAGTAGAAGACGCATTAGAGGAAGCACGAGAAAGAATGAAGAAGCAATCGGAGTCTAAACGCTCTGAAGCTCCAAATTACGAGAAAGGACAACAAGTTTGGCTTTCAGCCGAACATTTGAAGCTCCCTTACACGGCAAAGAAACTCACACAAAAATGGATCGGTCCTTACGAAATCCTTGAGGTTCTCCCTAACGCCGTCAAACTCAAATTGCCAAACTCTATATGCATTCACCCTACCGTCAATATCTCTCGCGTTAAACCATATCGGGCAACCCTCCCGGGTCAACCAATCTCACGCCCAGACACAATTGAAGTCGACGAAGAAGGAGTAGAGCAATTTGAAATAGATTACATCGCGGCATCTCGTCTCAAAGGCCGCCAGCTTCAATACCTCGTACATTGGAAAGGTTACGATGAATCCGATAGGACATGGGAATCAGGTGACATCATTAACACCGCCCCTCAGGCAGTTGCCGATTTCCACAAAAAGAACCCCTCGGCTCCTCGGAAATTACGTGGCCTTACCATCGGAGATTTCTCTTCACTCTTCACTCATTACGAAAACTTTACCGAAACTAATTATCACGGGACTCGCCTGGAATTCGAGTCTTAAAGAGGGAGTAGTGTTATGATATACCATATTTTCAAACATTTTTAACTTAGCGCATTCGCGCACTACTTTACAAACCTT
>JBBPQN010001165.1:0-10166 GCA_038092575.1 Boletus subluridellus
GTCGAGGAGCTCAAGGAACGCTAAGCGACCACCATCAGCATTCATACCCGCGATATGCCATCGTAGCGGCGCCATCCGCGCCAGTCCCCGACTCGCGGTTTACATGAGCTCCACACTCGCAGTCAGAGAGACGTTTTACGCAAACCTGGTTTTGCTGCAGCCTGTGGAACCGCTGACGAACACCCTCGCTTGCACAACCACCAACTTGTTTAGAATCCCAAACACCCCGGAACCTCCCAACAACGCTTCATTCATGTCGAACCTGCCTTCAACGTACGGATAATGGGCTAGCTGTTCCGAGAGGTCCGTGGTTGAACCCCCATCCCCCCAGGTCTCCACCAGGCCGGAACGCCTCAATGAGTGTCCCGATTGCGTCATCGTGTTCGGATGGGGGAACGATGAACGTGCTCGATTTTCTCGGAGGGCCATAGTCCTGTAGAGTGCTTCCATCCGTCTCGCTTCCAGTGCGATTCGACATCCGGTCGTCATCCACAGGGAGACACACACCATCCATGAAAATTCTGAGCGGACGAGGATGGTCTATTGCAAGCCACCCATGGCACACGTTCTTCCCCGTGACATCATCCTGGAGGAGTGCACGGAGGGTACTGACTAGTGAGGCCGCGCACCATGCTGAATTCTGCACGGGTACGTTTTCCATTCTCCTGTGCACACCTAGAAATGGGCCTAGGTTGTCGGACGATCTGCGAGATCTTAGAGCGGGGGCGCGTAGTGCAGACCGAAATTCGGCTGCGCGGATGCGGCAAAGAGCGGATAACGGAGGTCATAATCGAGGACGAGAACACCGATACCAGGGAAGGATGTAGTCGAGCAAGCTTGGATTCGAGACAGGACAGAATTTTCGAATCGACCGCTGCCTTTTCAATGATGAACAGAACGTCTTCCAATTCAGCTTGAGTTGCCAGCATGTCACGATGGCCCAGAGGTATGGTTGCATAGATACAACGAAGCTGCTCTGTGGCACTGGTCTCTCGTCGACCCACTGCGCAAACGCTTCGAGACTCAAGTACTCATAGCTAGCCGGGAACCGGGAGACCCGCCTCTGTGCGCAAACTCAGTCGTGTCGTAATACACCGAATGGCTAGTCGGAACACGCGCTGATTCGGCTTTTGCCTACATCGGGGAGTACGATCGTTCGATTGAGTCTTCGAGCGAGCATCAAGAGCTGAGTGAAGTGGACTCGAGCCTTGGATTCCTGTTCTCTGATGTGGATGGGGAGAAGGAAGCGACATGCACCATTGCAGTAAGCGGAATCATATGACAACAGGCTCATGTTTTCGTTCTTGTGAGTGCGGTCAGCAACTTTTTCTGCAAGTGCATCGGCATCATGTTCTTCCGGAACGCCAGTGATGGGAGCAGCCGACCTGATGTACTCGAAGACACAACTATCCGGTCGTCCAGCAACTTCAATTCCTCTCCCGAGGCCGAAACTGGTCTGTTCTGGAAGATCGCAGGCGGATAGCATGTCGAAGTGGCTTCGAAGTTGTGAGTTGATGGTTATGCGACCATCACGGTCTGGTTCAACTTCGGTTTTGGCAGACGCGAGCGAGGATCGGTCCAATTCCTATAAGATGATGTAGAGCATGATGGTGATCACGATGAGCGCTACGAGCATCGCGCATCGGGTTTGGCGACTTGACGATGTCGAACATAGTTTGAGCTAGTGCGTTGGGTAGTGAAAAACGAATATATTCAAGCCGTCATACGATACAGATCCAGTGAACTTGGTCTCGATGCAGAAGTTAAGGGGAGTCTCGAAATATTTGCGATATTCATGGGGAAAATATAAGGGATCATAGTATATTGAATAGTCTTGAACGTTATAGGGACCGTCAGGTGGGCAAAACCTGTCTTCAATGACTCACGCGATAACACACGGAGCCTTGTCAACGAACCTACAAGGTGGTGAGCTGAGCTGACAAACAGCAGTCAAGGACAAAGCAATACAACTCACATGGTACTTATGGAGGATAAACACGAGCGGCCACAGTTTGGGTTTGCTGTTATTCTTGTTTTATGAACTGTATAGTATTAGATAATTTTATTCTCACGACCGGATTATTCCCACGGTCCACTTTGCAGAGAGTCGGGGATAAAAGGAAGTGGCTCACTTGAGTCGCGCGCTGAGTAATGCGTCATTAATATTGTTTGAACACGTCGAGTAACACGTTATAGCAACTGTGTCGAACTTGCTGCACATGGTTTCCTACTCGCTGATGACGCTTTAAAGTTTCATGTTGATGCAATCTTACAAGCTTTAGGATCAGCCTTCCTGGAGACAGGGGTTGGACGAAATTGGACCGACCGCTTTCTCAAACGACACGTCAAGCAGCAGTTTGGAGCCTACTGGAGCTCTCGCTCAAGACGTGGAAGCGGTGCAACGACAAAAAGAACTTGCTGCTGGACAGCGCAAGAAAGAAAGCCATGGTCTGGTCGCCGAAAGTATCAGAAGAGAGCTGGCGGAGAGTACGTCTTTTATACTCAAATCCCCGCTCGATGATTAACAACATGTGTAGAAGAGAAAGAGGACATTATTCAGGATGTAGATGATACAGATGGGCTCGACCCCGATGCAGAGTTCGAGGCGTGGCGTTTCAGAGAGTTCGCGAGAATCAAGAAGGAGGAAGAGAAGAGCTCCAGGGTGAGGAAGAGCGAGAGGAGATTGAACGGAGACGGGCACTCCCTGAGGAACAGCGGTTGAAGGAAGATCTGGAACGTGCCAACAAACTCAGAGAGGAAAAACCAAAGGGCCAACAGATGTTCCTCCGGGGGTACTGGCGTAAGGGGGCCTTCCATCATGTGTGTAACTGTGGACACATGATGAGAAGCCATATACAGTGACCGGTGCATCCACAGGATGACGAAGTCCTCAAAAGGCACGACTACACCGAAGCAACGGATTCCACAATCGATGTATCGGTTTTGCCAAAAGTGATGCAGGTCAAGAACTTGCCAGTGAAAGCGCAGCAGAACCAAATACGCACACCTCCTAGATCAAGATACTACTGTGGGAAACGGTGGTTTTGGAGGTTCAGGTCCTGTCAAGTCAGGTGGTCCTTCCACGGAAAGTGGGGGCTGTTTCTTGTGTGACGGGCTGCATCTTAAGAAAGGTAGGTCACACAAACTCACTGTGCTTGTCCTTATGCTTAGAGACTTTCTTAAGACTGTCCTCAGAATATTAGCCTTCCGCTTGCCCAAGGGTTCGCAGCATCTGGAGCTCAACATACGGCAGCACGTAAGCAAGGGCGGTAGGAATTCATGGCGTGATGGGGAGGATATAGTTCGGCGGGACAAGCGAGATCGTCGGTCATCCAATTGGGATAGACCGCGGCGCCTAGATAATGAGCATAAGGATGGCGAAACAGGGAACGCGGCTATCGCGACTCTCGAACTGGCAAACCACCACATTCACGGTCCCGTTCATTGCATCGAGATAAATGGTCAGCTGTGGATTACGATCGGGAGAACTACAGGGACAAGCGTCGTCGTGTAGATTAAATGTAAGTCCGCTTTGACCTATTTGCGCGATTTGCTGTAAAGGCTTGCGTAGAAGATCACCCTACCCTATTTATGGCGTATACAGAGATGTACAGTCGCAGATCACCGCACTCGACCCACAACTCCTATTTCATGCAGATGGGCCTACAAGTTGCTGTGTCAGTGTGCGACGGATCAATTCTTATCGATGAGCGATTAAAGTCCTGGATTTGGGGTCTCCGTCCCTGCTAAAAGCACCTTTTTTTGTTTTTAGCCCAGCTGTTATAAGCTCGGGTTGACAGGACTTCCACTCTACAGGAACTATCACGATAGTAACACAGTGAGCAATCCCTCTTGATCGATTTCCGCACTTTGAAGCATGCCCCACAGTACTGCCAGATCATGGATATTTTCATGCGCGGAGTGCCCTTTGCAGCGGCAGAGGACGATGTCAAAGTCGGACTTGCCAAGATATTGCACGAGGCGCCGTTTCCGCTCGAGCCTGTGTTGAATTTTGAGGTTACTTTCAGCAGACGTGATTCACGCGGCAAGAAGGGCATTCTTACTCTTCCAACCGAGAGCGCGGGACGCATCTTTCTCAACTCCTACGGTAGGACCGGTGTGTTGATGAAAGGTCGCCGTGTGTCCTTTTCATTGAGTAACAGACCTTTGGACGAAGAGAGAGTTGCGATACTCAATTCCAGACCGTGGAGGCACCCCCGAAAACTCAGAGAGGTGAATGAGCGGCGCATTCGCGAGGGAAGACCTTATGCACTCAGTTCGTATGCCTTTGGTCGCCTCCTCGCTGACGGATCGTTTTCATCCGAATTCGTCGCTGAGGGATCGGCTGACATTACTTGTGATCTTGAGCGTCACCAGGTGCGCTTTACACTTTGCAAGCAAGATGGCCGCTCCAATTGGGAGGACGATCTCGTCATGTCCGTGTACAATTTGATACTACAACCCCCCACCACGATTGTCTCCTATCCACCAAAGGCAATTGACTCTATCATCGAGAGCCACGCAGCAAAGGAGCCTATCCTCTTTATCAAAGCCAACGCTTTCCCTTTCTTTGCCACCGAAACAACCTCTCCGATCTATCAGGACCACGTTGACTCTCGGCGCTCGCAAGGGCTTATCCCCGATGTCCCGATGCCCCCCGGTTGCTTTAGTCTGGCGTGTACGTTCGTTGACGAAGGTGACAAGGAAGCGTTCATCTACGCAACTCAGTCCAGATTCCACATCCGTCGTGTCTCTAAACTGGCTGCCATCCGCGTCCGTGAGAACACCTCGACCCATCATGGTACAGGTCCAAACCTCGACTTTCTCAGCGATCTACCATTTCAGCTCGCATTCGAGGTGGAAAAAGCCATCGCAAACTGGACGCTGAGTCACATGAATGCATTGTCCTTGGTGGAGCGGTTGAATCGCCTTTGCGACGAATACGGAGACGCGGCAGCCTCGATCTTTAGGCGGTTTGTCTCTCTTTTGGAGGGTGAAGGGGTGAACAAGCAGCCGAGGCGGAATCGCGCTGCGTCGACGACGCTGGAGGATCATCTCAACCACGCAGTCACGCTCTACCTTGAAGAACAAGTACGGCCGAGGGGACGACTTGCACTCGCGCTCTCCAGTCCTGCCGTCTCCTACTCTTACCACATGATCCTCACACCGACACGATACATTCTCGAAGGACCCGTCGCTGATCAGTCCAACAGTGTCTTGCGCCGGTTCGGACATCACGAGTGTTTCTTGCGTGTTTCCTTCCAGGACGAGAATAGGTCGAAGCTTCGGCGAGACCTAGGGACGTCGGTCACGGATTTACTTGCGAAACGGTATCGCCCTGTTCTGCTCAAAGGTTGTTCGGTTGCGGGAAGACGCTACAAGATGTTGGGATACTCTATGAGTGGTCTCAAGGAACATTCCCTTTGGTTTGTCACCCCGTTTGATGACGACCAAGGGAGACGGTTGAACGCAAAGACGATCAGGGAAAGCCTCGTAAATGCTGTCTTGTACTCTTGAATTTCCTCGGTCTTGCTGACTTCCCGTTCCACAGGGAGACTTCTCGCGCTTGTTATACCAACCTGCCAGACTCGGGGCTCGTTGGTCTCAGGCGTTCTCAGCCACGGACCCCTCTATCACCCTTGCGCCAGACGAGATCGTCCAGATTAAAGATATCGAATCTCCAGCAAAGATAGTGATGACGGACGGATGCAGCCCCATCTCGACGGAGCTTGCGGACGCCATTTGGAGAGCGAACCAGCGGACGAAGAAACGCCCCGTGCGGGGCAACGCACCGTCCGCCTTCCAGTTCCGTCTAGGCGGTGCCAAGGGTATGGTTGTACAGGACCCCACGAAGCAGGGCAGGGTTGTCTGTCTGCGGCCTTCGCAAGTCAAGTTTGACGCGCCGGACAACCGGACGTTCGACATCCAGTCGACGTCTCTCCGGCCCAAGGCCATGTTCCTGAACCGACCTCTGATCGTGCTCCTGGAATACCTTAGATCGAGCAGCGAGCGCATCATCGAACTGCAGGATCGCTCGATCAAGGAGGCTCAGTCTATCCGGCGTTCGTTCGAGGACGCGTCCAAGGGGCTGCAGCAACATGGTATGGGCACGTCGTTCCGCCTACCATCGCTGTTCAACAACATATCGTCAATGTTAAACTTGAGGATGATGCGCGAGGAATCGGAGGATGGCTTGTACAACGACTTGATCGCCAACGCTTTGCACTGCGCCGAGACGCACATCTTGCGCGAGCTCAAGTATCGCGCACGCATTGCAGTTCCGGGATCGTTCACCTTCCTTGGCGTGTCTGACGAATGGGACTGCTTAGCTGAAGGAGAGATTTATGCCACGGTTCACGACGAGAAGACTGGGCTGTACAAGGAGATCACTGGGACAGTCGCTATCACGCGCAGCCCTCAGATACATCCAGGCGATGTTCAGGTTGTGAAAGCTGTGAGAAGGAAAGAGTTGGAGCATCTGACGAACGTTGTCGTGTTCTCGTGCAGGTAGATGTGTCTGCTGTTGAATGGCGTCGGCTAACATACATCGATAGGGGTAACCGACCGCTCTCTTCGTGCCTCGGGGGAGGGGACATGGACGGAGATGACTTCAATCTCATCCTTGATGTCAGTTTTTCCTTTTTGGTCACATGCTTTGTTTACCCAAGCCTTATAGCCGGAGCTCGTTCCGAAGAAGGTTGAGACCCCGGGCGAGTATGTGTCGCTCCCAATCAAGAAGACTGAACGCCCCTGTGGAATCGGGGACGTGGTCGACTTCATCTTTAACTATGTGAGTGGATCACCCGATCTATGTAGCATGTTCCTGCTCTAATGGCACTTTAGATCGAGGCGGACCTTGTCGGTCTCATCGCCATCAACCATCTTCGCTTCTCTGATCGGGAAGACCCCTCTTGCGGTGATTGCCTCAAGCTTGCACAGTTCGCCTCGCAAGCTGTCGATTTCCCAAAGACAGGGACACCAGTCAGGTTCCAGGACCTCCCGAGGCCGCGAGACCGGGCCAGGCCCGACTTTCTCGCTCGAGAGGGGGCTGGTTTGGGCTCGGATGATTACTACGAGAGCAAGAAACTACTCGGCAAACTGTTCCGTCGGGTCCCCGTCAAGGACTGGATGCCGGAAGAATGGGACGAGACTCATACGCCGTCTGGAGGGGAGGTTATTGAACGCGCTCTGAGACAGTTTAACTTGTACGAGCTCGGGCTCAGCTTGACTGCACCGTCGGACGAGTTGCAAGAAGAGATGGACTATTTACTGCAGGACTATTGCGAGCGGTTACTTGCGATCGCAACCACACATACGATTTCGAAGAACAAGGACATTCACATATCAGAGTCGGAGCTCGTCAGCGGGACAATTATGGCCAACTGGTCGGACCACCACCGGAGAAGGGAGGCGGTTAATGCAATGAATTTGCAGGTGCGTGTTTGGTGCAATGGCCGATATCGAGTCTGATGTGCGGGACAGACGCACGAGTTGGTGCGTGCTGTGAGGGCAGAGATGCGGGCGAGCCACACGGCAGGACACGAGGAAGAGGAGGACGAAGGAGCGTACCTGAAAGACGAGGACGAATGGTACGACGATGAGGATGATTACTATCGGGAGACGCAACACATTGCGGAGATGTTCAATCGTGCGTGGGCTGCGTGGTGCGCAGCAGAGAGCATGTTGAGGGAAGAGCCGGCATCGTACGGGCCGCAGAGTTTTGGGTTGATTGCGTTGGGGCGGATGTTGGAACTGATGAAAGCGGTGCGAGAGCTGGTGTAAGTGCAGCGCGTGGTTCGGGAGTAATAGTGATATCGGGTGGAAAGTTCCGTGCAACGTGGGGGCGCAAGATGCCGAGGGTGATAACGTCACATCATTTCACATACCAAAAGGAGTAGTCTATGTGATTTCAGAAAGGGCCATTCTTCCAAATGGGGAATATATGTTTTCGATGTGACAAGGCAAAAGGGTGTTTCCCTATGAAAGAGAATCCGATATAAAGCGACTCATCGCGAAAATGAGCGCGTCGCATCCCTCTCCGTCATGCTCCCCTTTGACTTTGCTGCCCCCACCACATTCGATGGCCCCCTCATCCCCCCGCCCGACCAGTGGCCCGTCTTTGACGAAGTCCTCATGTGCGCCATCTCCCCCTCATCCTCCGACTCCGACTCCCCATCCCCATCTCTCGAATCTGACCCCCTCCCCGCCGCATTCCCTTCCTCTGCCGAGCTCGCTGCCATGCCCATTCCCCCCTCGCGCACCTCCCCGCGTAACAAAAACCCCGGTCACATCCCCCGTCCACGCAACGCGTTCATGCTCTTCCGCTCCGCCTTTGCCGCCGCCCAAAAGATCACCGCCAAGATCGAGCACGACAACCGCCATATCACGCGCATCATCGCCCATTGCTGGAATCGTCTCTCGGATGCGGAGAAACAGGTCTGGCGCGACAAGGCGGCGGCTGAGAAGGCACAGCATGCCGAACGCTATCCCAATTATCGGTTCAGTCCGATCGGGCGGGCGAGCAAGCCCGTGAAGCGCAACGTGCGCAGGAACGGCGTCGAGGACGTGAAACGGTGCGAGAAGCTCGCCGAGTTGGTCATGGCGGGAAAATACGGCCAGGAATTGGAGACCGCCGTCAAGAAATTCGACGACGAGCACCATCCCGCAGAGCATCCTGTTGATGTGTTCACAAGCGCTGAAATGCACGGGACACGCGTAGACTGCGATCCGCGCGACTCTGAGCCCAGTGACGTCCCGCCTTTTCGCAGCCCCTTGTTGCCTCCTTCCAAGACAGCGTCGCAACAAGTACCTGATGAGAGCTTGATGCCTGAAGTGAGTCACCGAAACTATGCGATTCTTGACACAATATAACAATCTTCCAGCCTCTTGCGCGTGTCGCAACTGCAAACCACGTCGAGCCAGAGACACCCTACTCTCTTACTGACACAAGCATATCAGATGATCTGAGCTTTTTGTTCATGCATCCCCGTCATCAGAATGACCAGCCCAGCATACGTGGCGACGTTTCTTCCCCGAGATGCAGCCCTTCCCTTGATCACTATCAGTCGATCATGCGCTTTGTGCACAGAAGTTATGCAGAGCTAGAACAATCGGTCCCGGACTTTTCTCATTTTTCGTGGAATCAGTCAGACAGCTTCTCATACTACCACTAGCTGGACGCTTTGACTTATTAATTCATTTAACCTGTTCTTACTCACGACAATATACCTAGCTAATCTACACCCTGTATTTTTCTTGCTTTGTATCCTTTAGTACAAATATGTACTCCGAGCTGAATCTACGGCATTGCGCTTGATTGCCGAGCAAGCTGTTCAAATGCTGCCACGCCCAATTTTCCCAAAAGTGTCGCACTCCCAACGACCTTCGCACCAGCACGATGCATGCGAGCGACTGCCTCTGCGGAGGTGACACCGCCTGCGCCGATAACGACGATTTCTCGTAGGGCAGGATCTTCCGACTCTGCCAACAGCTTCGAGATTGTGTACACGTTCCCGAGCGATAACGCGTGTATCGCTTCACCGGCGAGACCCCCAACACCCGGTGGCACTGCAAACCCGTCCGTAGCGCCACCGACCTGGTCTGCAAACACCAAACTGTTCCCGAGCGTATTGGTGCACGTCAAGAACGCAAACGGATTCACCGACGTGCCCGACTCTGGGTCGATCTGCGAATACCCCGCGATAGCCTGCACGACGTCGGCGATCTGCGTGCTCACGACGTACGGTGGAAGCTTGATCCCGATCGCGAGACTCTTGTCCTTCCAAAAGAACTCTGCGAGGACGTCGAGGAGGGCTGCGAGAGCTGAACCTGCGGGGTCGTATGATGGGGGTGGACGGTTGGGTATGTTGGGGCAGCTCGCGTTGAGCTCGATGGCGATACGGGACGACCATCCTTCTTGGGCAGCGCGGAGGCCTTGGATGGTGTTGAGCATCAGACGGAGGTCGGTCGCGTGTGATTCTGTGATGCTGATGATGAACGGTTTGGTGGAGTCGGGGGTGCGTCTGAGGATGGAACGGACCCATCCGCCGGGACCGACGTAGCTGAAGAGGGGGTAGGGGGAGTAGCCGTAGGAGTTGAGGGAGGAGAGAGTGTCTTTGAGGAAGGCGACCTTGATGAGGGGGGGGTTAGTGAGAGTCTGGAGAACG
>JBBPQN010001166.1:0-10165 GCA_038092575.1 Boletus subluridellus
GTGGTCAGCTGGCTGCTAAAATATGGTCCGCTTGATGTGTAAGTACCCTCTGAGAATAGCTATGTACGTGTCGTAAATTGCCAAAAGAACGACATCGGCAGTCCGAAAAGCGGACTGTACGGGCTTCGCGGCCTTCGCTAGTCGTGGGAGT
This sequence comes from Boletus subluridellus, assembly GCA_038092575.1. Taxonomy (NCBI): domain Eukaryota; kingdom Fungi; phylum Basidiomycota; class Agaricomycetes; order Boletales; family Boletaceae; genus Boletus; species Boletus subluridellus. The sequence continues at coordinate 152 of JBBPQN010001166.1, forward strand.
CTAGGGTCCCAGGGAGGGCGAAGCGCGACCCTAGAGGGTGGACTTACAAGCTACCGCTCGCCGGCATAAGGTCACTGTGAGAGTGAACATAGACTTGCATTGTCCTCGTAATGGCATAGACATTTTGCCGCTCCTAATAATTTCATGTATTATCAGCTGTATTGAATTGGACGAGTCTGAGGGGAACAAGAACTATGTACTACACGGAATTGAACACGGAATCGTGAACCATCCCGTTAGCCAATACAACACCTGGAAGAAATCAGTCTTATTACTGCTCGGAGCCAAGCAAGAGTACATACCTGTAACCGAAGGGCAAACAGTGGAGAAGAGGTATCAACGAAGTTGTCTATGTGTGAGAGCTGCAGTACTTGGATGATTTAGTGTCGACGTAAACAACAATGTCAAACAATCGACGCTGAAACTTGGTGCGAGCCATGTCGACAAATACGCTGGGTAAGCGCAAGGCGAGAGACGAGGAGACCCAGTCGAATAGCGGTCATAGCCATGGGTGCGTGCTCCTGAACCGGAAATAAAACATGACACCATCGAGATCGCACAGTTCTACGCTCTTCGTGTCCAACCTGCCATATGACGCGACATCGACCGATCTTCAGACCGCCTTCTCCGATCTCGCACCCGTACGCTCCGCATTCGTAGTCCTCGAGCATGGGTCTGGTGTCTCCAAGGGCGTTGGATACGTCTCCTTTTCCATCAAGGAGGATGCTCAGACAGCATTCGAGTCAATCACAGCGAACGGCATGACTATCAACGGCAGAAATATACGAGTGCAGTGGGCTGAGAGCAAAGTGATTTCATGTCGCATTCCTCACTCCCTTACCATTCCTCACTGCTTCCCCAGCCGAAAAACAAGACCAAGGACCGGCCGAAGGCGGGGGATGTGAAAAAAGAAAAGGAGACTCCTGTACGAACTTTACTAGCGCAGAAGGTCGACGATCCCCTTGCCATTCGGACAATTGTCGTGTCTGGCTTGCCGTCCTCAATCAACCGAAAGACGTTATGGAAGAAGCTCCGCAAGTTCGGGGGTGCAGAGAATGTGGAATGGCCAGCGAAAACTCTTGGAGGTGAAGATCCGTCAACGGGTAAGCTCTTCCTTTCCCTTGTTCGCTTCAGGACACTTACGGGCCGAGTCTAGCACATGTATTGTTTTCATCATCCAGCCTTGCGCAAGACGCCGTCAGTAAACTCCATGCTCATGTTTTCAAAGGCAGCATACTCTCTGTCACGCTCAAAAAGCGACTCGACAATCTTGCCAAAACCACTATCAAAAGTATGAATCATTTCTTTGATCTGCATTCAACCATTATTCATGTACGTGATTCACCTTTCATCATCACCTATAGGAACTACCTCGGGAACTACGCCGAGCCGAGCTAGTCGCCTCATCGTTCGAAACCTTCCCTTCGACGTTACCGAACAGGATTTACGAGCCATCTTTCTCCCACACGGCCCTATCCACTCGGTCCATATTCCATTAGCAGAAGTCGATAATGTCAAGGTCGAGGACGATGCGGAAACCAAAAGGCCTTCCCAACCACCTCGATCCAAGGGGTTTGCGTTTGTTTGGATGTTGAGCAAGAAAGATGCTGAATCCGCACTGGAAAAGTGTAATAGAATGAAAGTAGTGGCTGGGATGGCAAGCGACATCGTTTCGGACAAGCAAAAAAGAAAGAAGCAGCGTCGGGAGGAAAAGAAGCGTCAAGACATCAGAACGGAAGATGGCGAAGAGGGGGAGACGGTAGAGGAGCCCGAACAAACCGGGAGTGGGGGCAAAGAGCGGGTGATCGCAGTCGACTGGGCTCTTAGCAAGGAAAGATGGGTGAAGGAGAATGCAAAGCTTGGAGAAGTGGCCGATGAAGTGGAAAACGACGTGGAAATGAATGACGAAGAAAGTGATGCGAGCGCAGGCGAAGATAGCGAAGCTGACAGTGAACACGAGCAGCTAGGACTACATGAGGAGGGTTCAGAGGACGGAGATAGCGAGGACGAGGACGAGGACGGCAATGGCAAGGACAGTGAGCCTCCTGAGCGCGACAGCGATGAGGAATCGCCCAGAAAACCACAATTACCCCATACCGATACTGGAAACACGCTCTTCATCCGCAATATTCCGTTTACTACTACGGAGGATGAAATACGAGCGCTGTGAGTTTTTCTTTTTCTTTTTCTATGCAGTACACCTACTCATAATGACAGATTCCGAGCCTTTGGCCCACTTCGATATGTCCGCCTTGCGGTAGATCCCGAAACTGAGCGTCCCCGGGGAACTGGATTCGCGTGCTTCTGGAACAAGGAAGATGCGGACAAGGCCATCAAGCAGGGTGAAATTTTGCGTGCAGAGACCATGGGCACCCAGACGCAGGTGAGCATGCATCTACGGCCTAGGGATATAGATTCAGTTATAAGTTTACAGCCTCCCAAGAATCCATTTTCCCTCCCTTCCCTCCTCACCCCTGATCCGTCAGCCGGCCTAGCGAAAAATTTGGTACTGCATGGTCGGACGCTTGATGTTGTCCGCGCAGTCACGAGAGAACAAGCCACGAAGCTCAAAGAAGATGGCGAAAAGAGTCGAGAAAAGGCGGACAAACGAGATCTCTACCTGTTGCGCGAAGGAGGTATGTCATTCCCCCGCCTTTCTAACTGATTCTGGCTAAAGCTATCCAAGTGATTTTACCTAACAGCCCTGCCGCCGAGACAATCCCCCAGGTCGAGCTTGAGAAGCGCACGAACTCTTTTAACTCCCGCAGAACGATGCTTCGCAGCAATCCCTCTCTTTATGTTTCCAAAACACGGCTCAGCATACGTCAAATTCCACTATTTGTTACCGAGCGTGTTCTCAAGCGACTCGCGATCCACAGCGTCCGGGAGTTCAGCACGGAAGTCAAAAAGGGTATCCGGGAAGACCTCAGCCCTGATGAACTCACCGAGCCTGCTAAAGTTGACGACCAAGACACCAAAGACGTCATCAAAGCAGAGCATGACATCAAATCGAAGAAATCCAAGGCCAAGGCAGTGCGACTTACAAGTGTCAAGCAGGCAAAGATCGTACGCCAATCAGACCGTGTCGACCCTGTCACTGGGAAAGGTCGCAGTCGCGGTTACGGTTTCGTTGAAATGCACACACATGCCGATGCGCTACGCGTACTGCGATGGGCTAACAATAACGCCGATATCGCCGTGCTTTTTAACAAGTGGTGGAAGGAGGAGCTTGCAGATCTCGTTACGAAGGAAAAAGGGGAGGGAAGCCCGGACGAGGCTAGGATAAAGCGGATGAAGAACGAGATGGAGGCCCCGTCCAAGCCCGCTAGGGGTACCCCTATTGTAGAGTTTTCCATCGAGAATATCCAAGTCGTGCAGCGTCGAACAGCACAAAAAGAGAAATTGGTAAGTCACGTTCTTTCGGCACAAGTGGAGCTGCTCATCGCGTTCTATAGCCTCAATTACACAATGTTCGGAAGTCTGGCCCAAGTAGTACGGAAGAGCCCCGATCCAAGAAACGCCGCGTATCATCTGACCAAACCAAGCCCGTCAAGACCGTGCAGATCAAGGAAGAGTCGGCGAAACCCGGGAAGATCATTGGGTCCGTAATCGGCCGGAAAAGACGGGCGCGCAAGGCTGGTAAGAGCGCTCGGTAGGATACCTCACGGTTTCGTCTTGTATTGTTCACTCACCGTGTAATGTGTCCGTCACGTTGGGAGATTAAAACCCCTTTGAAAGATACACAACATGCGGCTCAAACATCAACTCGCACATGCCTATCTATGTTAAGGCACTCAGTTCAATTGAGCTTTCCTCATATATGGTTCCCCACACTCGATTCAGTGATCCAACACCTATTTGAAAAGATTCTTCCACAATGAGGCATTATCGGTTATTGATGTTTTCCCCCTTTCATTTGACCTTCAAGCAGTGCGGCCCGGTTTCATCCTTATCTTCACACTCGGACTTGAAACGAAGATATAAAAAACTCACATCTTCAGTTCTCGTTCTGCGATAATCTACCTGTTGACATGGGATCTCCCAGTCCCAGATCTAGCATTGAGGCTTCTTTGGCAAGTACTGGGTGACCATCCTATTGATCTTGCCCAACTCCTCCTGTATGGTGATTACATCATTGTCCCACCTTGCTGTCTGGGTCATCCCCAAAGTTCTTTGTCCTCTTCTTCTTGCACCCTCTCCTTTATCTTTGATGGCAGGGCACTTGATTCTTCACAGCCTTCCTCTTCTTTATCCTTCCTCCCTTCCCCTCCTTTCTCTTGAGCATGCTCATACTCTCCACCTCTTTGCCCACCCCCTCCATTTGAATGTTGTCATTGGCCAGCCTCTGCTTTCCTTTCCCCTGCATGTTCAGCCTTTTGGTGGCTCTGGTTGGGAGGCTAAGCCACTGCAGCAGATGTGGGCTTGGCTGCTGTATCTGGTGTGCTTGAGGTGGCTGCTGCCTGCCCTGTCTTGGTTTACTAGTTTACTAGCTTGCTGAACTTACTGGATCCACTGAAAACTCTTATGACCTGCTCAATGTTACTGGAGGGATAACTGGAACTCCAGTCAGTTCAGTCAGTTTCAGTCAACTCAAGTCATTGAGATATATCCAGTATCATGAAGTACTTTTATAATTTCTGTGCTTTTGCTGATGCATAGTTCTGGTACTTACAGTATGACATACATAATAGTGCACAACATCCAATGCCATGGTCCAGTAACAAAAGCTCATGGCTTTTTACAATATACCTCACATGTGGAAGGGAATTGGAACCATGATCTATACATTATAGCAGTAAACCAAGATTGTGTCCTTGCTATCAACAATACAATACTCTTGGTATTGTTTACATAACTTGAATCTCTGGCCTGCATACCATCTTATTATTTGACATTCAAATTGAGGATCAGCTGCCTTACATTCAAGAGAAAAAACACACTCTAAATCCTACTGGTCAGGACATTCAGCCTATACCATGAGATAAACTCAACATGTAAAAAGCCATGTCACTTCACTTGCTCGGGGAGTGATGCAAGATTACATCCATGTCACGTTTCATCTTTGCCTCTCTGTCATTGGCAGCAGAATATTTGACAAAAAGCTCATCAAGTTTCTTGGACACCTGTGCAGATATTCCAGAGGCTTTGTACTTTTATATTGCCAAGGAGAAGGGGTACAGAAATTGTTATGCTTGACCCAGATAGGGGTGAGCATAGCCTTTCAAATAGGGAACAGGGTCAAAGAGATTGCAATCAGCAATTGGATGAAGAGATTCCATGGAGTAGAGAGTGAGGGGGGATTCATAGTGTTCGAGGATGGAAGAAAGAGATCCTAGATGTCCAAGTAGCCTGGAGGGGGAGGACAAGGGTGAGCTGTAGGAAGGCAAGGGTGAGAGGCAGGAGGACAAGGGATTGGGGGTTAGACACAGGAATTCTCAGAGGAGGGGAAGACTGAGAGAGTAGGATCTGGCAGAGGAGGTATGGAGAAAGGCAAGGAGGGTGGCTATGACTAGGAATGTGAAGAGGATCAAGGAGGCCTAAAAGGCCAAGAGGGTGAGGGGTAGAGAGAGTATCATAGAAAGTACTACTAGGGTCAGGGATTCCATGGAAGGTGACTGAGGAAGGAGGTGACAAGATGAAAGGGCTCAGGGGGTGAGGAAGTGAGGAGATGAGGGAATGAGAAGACAAGGAGACCAGGAGATGAGGGGATGAGGAGATGAGGAGGCAAGGGAATGGAGAGCTGGAGGGCAAAGGAATGAGGGAGTGAGAAGACAAGGTGTTCAAGAGAATTGGTGGTTCAGTGAGCAAGAGGGGTATATTGCAAGGGCAGGGATATAGAGAGTAGTGAGAGAAGGCCTCAAGCAAAGACAATGGTCAAAATGTGAAAGGAAGATGAGAATGGGGATTGTTAGCGACCTCAAAATCTAATAAAGACTTGGGTAGCTCCAACACTTAGATACTGACTTAGAGACAAGTGAGAGATGTGAGAGGAAATTCCAACAAAAACTTGACTGAAGTTCTTGGGGTGTTGTATTGCAGGTTTATATACTCTACAGGGGTTTGTACATGTTTATGGTAGATTTGTATGATATGCTGTGTGTTCTGAGTCATAACAAGTGTAAGTGAGTCATGGTGACTCCTAAGCATAGCCTTGGGCATAGACTGTTAATAAAAGTAATGTATCCATTGATACAGGCAGAAATGAAGTGAGCTGTGTGAGGTACAGCAAGCAGAAATGAAGTTGGCTGTGCATGGCTATGTGAGCGGAGATTAAGCAAGGCAGTGCAAATGGAGCATCAGCAAATCACAAAGTGGCTATACAATGCCACCCAATGCTGTACAATGCTGTACAGCTGCTACAGTGCTACAGTTACCTGTAGGTCCCCCCTTGTACAGCACTGTCACAGCACCATCACAGCACTGTCACAGTGCTATACAGAGTCCCTGTTATGATTCATCCGGGGTTGGTTACCCCTACCCTTTTCTTTTCCTCTTCTCTCTTTGTTCTCCCTTGTTCCCTTTGTCCCTCTGTTATTCTAGTGGCTACCTTGCCTAGAATATCCCCTTTGCTCTGGTCGTCTAGACCATTTCTTACTTAGACCATTCACCCTTTGCCCCGATCTCTCAGATTGCCATTTAACCTAAAGAGGTCAACCCTCTTCCACCTTGACCTTACTGGTCAATGTGCAACCTAGAACTCTTCCCCTTCGCCCAGTCTTCTAGACCATCTTTTAACCTTTACCCTAGCCCTCTGCCCAGACCTCCCCTTCGCCCCACTCTTGCCATTATCGGCTTGGTCTGTGCATGGTTATTGTTATGATTCATCTGGGGTGCGCTCACCCCTATCCTTTTCTTTTTCTTTGTTCTCTTTCTTCCTCTTTGTCTCCCTTCTTGTCGAAACCACCTCCCATATATGCGGGATTTCCCATTACCTTAGCATGAACATTTACCCTTCGCCTTGGTCATCTAGACCACCCCTTTACTTAGTATATTTGTCATTTGCCCTGATCTCCTAGATCACCATTTAACCATTCTAGTCTTCACCCTTCGCCCGGTCTTCTAGACCACATTTACCCTTGACCTTAGCCCTTTGCCCAGATCTCCCCTCAGCCCTCCTCTTGCCATTATTGAACTGGTCTGTGCTTGGCTAGTGTACCTATTTAAACCATATTCTCGCACCCATGTACCTTAGTCTTGATCTCCCTAAATTCATGCCTTCCTTGTCCTCTCTGTCCTAAGAACCTTCCGAATCACATACCTCAGAATCCACCTCAATGCCTTTGCCCTTGAATAAGGCTCATTAGGGCTATGCTCGCCCCTACCCGGGTCAAGTGTAACAAAAGATCAAGACTATCTCGTGGGTTACCATCGTTGTGAACCCTTCCCCCACACATTCCTTGAAAACCTTCGGTCCTTCGCCATGCCCTAGTCACCTCAGAGACATTGGTCTATGATGAGTCACACTTGATCTACCCTGATCCTTGCTCATTGTCCCTGACCCTCAACCATTGAAGGATTAGATCCTCATGGAACCCTTGACCCTGACCCTCGTCCTCCTGGCCTTCGTAGCCAGCTCCCTCCCTGTCATTGTCATCATCCTCCTCGCCTTGATTGCCTTCCTAGGCCTCCTCGTTGCCGAAGTTCTCTTACAAAGGGAACAACTAGCCCAACCCCGACCCCCTCGACTTCCCCCTTACCCTCGACCCCAAGGACCAGGATACCTGGACCGATAAACCCTGAATGTCCTGAGCATGACATTAAACTGCCTCTCCCACCTTCGACATCTACTCTGGTGGCCGATTGCCACTCAATCACCCTTGACGTCCCTGGCATGACGTTAAACTACCTACTCCCTCATTGATCCACCCCATTGACACCCTTGACCCCCTCAATGTCTTCAATATAACATTAAACTATCTACCCCTTGACCTTGCCCTTGATGTCCTCGATACAACGCTAAACTATCAGTAATCCCCTCTGACACCAATCCTTTAATCTCCAACCTTCGACTTCTTCATTAGAAACCTTCAACGTTGATCATTAAGGATCCTCATTGAACCTTTGCCCCGCATCATCGCCACCTCCACTGGATCGTCCTTGATTGCCCTCAGCATGGCAGTAAACTGCTCAGAACCTCCTCGAATGCCCTCAGCATGGCGTTAAACTGCTCGGATCCTCTTTGATGTCCTCGGCATGACACTAAACTGCTCACCAGACCCTCCTCTGCGCCCAACTGGCAATGAGACAAGACTGGATCTCCTTTGGATACCCTCAGCATGGTATAAAAACTGCTTGAATCTCCCTCAGATACCCTCAGCACAGTACAAAACTGCTCGGATTCTCCTTGATGCCCTAAGCATGGCAATAAACTGTTATCTCTTCCCCCTCACTTTCGCCTTCTTCCCCCTTCCTTGCTTTCACCCTCTACCCTTGAATGCCCTCAGCATGGCATGAAATTGCGTGGATCCTCCCTTGGAAACAAGGACAAGACTGGATCTCATTGAACCTCCCCAGTGGCCATCTGCCACTCGACACCCATGAACCTCACCGGTGGCCGTTTGCCACTTGAACCCCCTTCGAACCCTGAGAATGCCCTTGGTACGGCGTTAAACTACCTATAGATCACCCTTGAACGCCCTCGGCATGGCAGTAAACTGCAAGAGCCCTTAGCACGGCGCTAAAACTGCTAGGACCTTCCTCCGATCCCCTTAATCTCACCAGTGGCTGCTTGCCACTTGAACTACTCAGCTCCTTGACTTGCGTATTAATGGACCGTCACCCTCCCTCGCCCTCCCGGGCTTGCGTATTGACAGCCATTTATTTGGCCTTGCCATTACCCTCCCTCGTCAATGAACTATGCCTTGAATCATCACACCATGAAACTGATCTCCCCTAGCACAGAGATCCCTACCCTCATCTCCACCATGAACCCCCTCAACATCCCCTTGACCCTCATCACGTGGTGCAGGTCTTTGTACCTTCAAGCCACCTTTGATCTTCACTCCTGAACCCCATGATGTCACCATGACCAGACCTACCCTAGCACAGAGGTCCCCCCCTTGTGATCACATCCCGCCTTACCACCGTGATCCATGCACTGCCACCCTGATCCGTGCACCACCACATCTCACCCCTGCCCCTGCCCCTTTTTTTTTGCACCCCTGCCTTGCTTTGCCCTGTCCTCCCCTCCTCCACATCTAGCTAGCGGCCTTTGGGGTCCAAAGCTTCTCAGATGATTTTCATCTTCAAATTTTAGCATGGAGGTGGAGAGTAGAAGCAGCTGAGCAGCAGCTGAGCTGTTCTATGAACAATTCCTGGGCAAGAAGCTTCATGGAGCAAAGTCACAGACCGTAAGTCGAGCTTCTAAAGTAAGAAGTGAGACTGGACGAAAGGTCTGGATTTTGCAGAATTTTATTCTTCACTTTCGACCTCAAATCACGCTGATTTCGACCCTTGAAACCCTTTTTCTCTTCGAAACCCTCGATTCCCCCTTGAACACCTTGAACCTTTGAACTCCGGACAATATTATTGCTGAATATGCACCCCAAACCACCCTCTTCACTTCAAACCTTCAAACCAAGGTGTCATATCCCAGAAATTCTCTAAGTCCAACCACCGGTCTTCCGGACCAACTCTGATTCCTGTACATATGAACTCCGGTATGTTCTCATTCAAGATGCAACCCCTGACCCCTGGATCTTGTCCATACTTACGATCTTACTTACATACATCTTCCGTTACATTCATTTCTCCGTATTAGTATTAGCCCCGCTGAATATTCTCCTCCGTACCTGTGTTCCACTTAGGAACACAGCTCTGGCTCTATCTTACCTCCGACTCCTTACTTACAAACCAACTCCACTCCGTTAGTAATCCCCTACAACTCCGTAGTATATAAACCTCCGCAACTCCTGTATTTCTCTTTAGTTCGAATATCAACCTAGTCTAACTCCATTCCTCTGCTCGAGTCTCGAAGACTCTCTCTCTGTAACCTCTGCTTGACTTGACGTCTAG
>JBBPQN010001167.1:0-10165 GCA_038092575.1 Boletus subluridellus
CCTCGCTTACTCTCTCGTCGTCGTCGTCCTCATCGGTATACCGCCGACGTCAACGTCGTTACCAACGTCAAGCCTCTCGTCGACGTCAACGACCGCGACAACGATCTCGACGGGGCCCTCGTCTTCAAGGACTCTTGAAGAGTAGCGTCTCAGGTTGGAGTACCATTGTTGCGGGTAAAACCGTAACACATAGCAGCCATTGTGGTATTGATATCAGCTGTAAGGTCTTTCTCATTCATAACAGTAAGCCACCTGACAATTTGGTCTTGCTTCCGAAGGCATGCTGGTTGACCTTACCCACCAGGTTCCAAATGTAAGTGGACTCCCAGTTATTGACGGATAGCTGCTTGTACTTGCTGAACAGCTTGTGATAGGAAATCTTGGAGTTGGCACCAGTGCCATCCTTTGGAAATTGGGTGTTAGGAGAGCAGATGAAGATGGCCTGTATAGTAGTAATACAGTAATTAGTGAACAGAGATGAGAAAGCAATATATTAGTAATTAAACTTGGACTTACAATGATGGCCGCCCAAGTGAGGCAACTTGGGGTTACAGACGTCACACCCCAGATGGTTCCATTTGATTTTGCTCCAGGATGGTAGGTGGTGTCGTGTGTTAGGGTGGTCTGTTCTCAGAGCATGACTTGAAGTATCTATTAGTGACATAGTATAGTAGAATCAATATTAGATCTAGAATCTAGTGGATGAATAAAAAAATAATATACTGAGGCAAGCAGCTCCCAGTTGGAGAACAGAGTGTGTAGATCAACTTTCTGGTTGACATATAGCAGCAGTGGGAAAGTGGGGTACTTGGGCTTGGTGACATTCTGTTATATTCCAAGTAACATGTGGATTTCCGCAAAGTTGAGGCAGCAAGGCGCAGCTTCACAGCTGAAGTAATGGCTCAGGAGCTGAAACAGGTCCTTGGCAACAGCATGAAGCTTGTGGAGTTCACTGGATTGACCAGCGCTCATGTGAGTTATCAACTAATTCAACATCAGATATAAGCTGGTTAAGTATAATGCAACATTGTATTAATACGTTGGAATGCTTACCTGTTGAGTGAAGTGATGGGATGTTCAGAGACTTTGAATATGTGGTGGAAACATTGAGTCCAATTCAGCAAGGATTGCAGCTTCCTCTGCAAGCGTTGAGGCATAGCAAGCCTGGTTGATGATGTCTGAAGAAGCAGGCAACACAATTGATACACCAGGAGTCAGTGGACAGCTAAGAAGTTCCTTGGATGATAGGAACATCTCAACCATGATCTCAAACTTCTTTGTGATAGTCTGAATTTCACCATTGAAAGCACTGAGTGTGTTGGGAATGTTCAACTTTGCTGACTTGCAAAGCTTGTTCGCTGCAGCAACTCAATTCTCCTCCTCTAAGACACAACATCTCTCCTGTATTGCATCTAGCTTGAGCTGCACCTGCCTCAACGCCTGTGCATGATTAATATCAGAGCTCATAAGTTGAAAGAAAAGCGAGTAGAACTACCTCTTCTAGTTCTTTTTCCCTTGATGATGGATGGCTGAGATTCATGGGCACAATGACAGATTCATCATCATTGAGGTCTGCAACAAGAAGACCAGTGCAACCAGAGATAGAACTCATGATATAGATGACAAGTGTTGGATTGTACCACAAAGATGGTAGAGCTGTTTAGGTGGAGTCAAGAGTCGTGGGGGAGACTTGGACTGGGGAGCTTACCCCATTGCACCTCTGGTATTTAAGCATTCAACAAATGGGCAACATGGCAGCCTGATATGGTCCAGGAGCAGTGTATGTGCTATGGCATGACTTGATTACAACTGTAACTGAATCAGCATGCATTTTGTGGTGTGTGACTACACATACACCATGATTTTGATGTGTTACAAGGGTCCCATCAGGGTGGATTTAAACGAGTGCAAGCCAGATTTATCATTGAATCTCAATGATGACACTGATGATCACTGAACCTACATAATAAAGCAGAATCAGTCAGATACTGATTGGAAGTGAGATCACACCATTTTATTAATATGTGTTATGATATACAATATGTTCAAACCTTTTTCAGCTTAGTGCTCTCATGCATGTACTTTACATCTTTCAGACTTTGAAGTCATGTGATGTACACATGACCATGGGAAACTACAGGTGACCCATGGTCTAGACAAACACATTGCACACATGCCTTATTAATCTCTGTTTTTTCTTTCTCATCATCATTCTTCTTCTCTCACAATGTCTTCTTTCATCTATCTATATTCAGTAATCATTCCCATAGACCCTATGGTCCGTGTGCACTCCTGTAACTTATATAAACTAGTTGTAGTCAAGTGGACTCCCCAGTCTAATCCATTTGTACCTTGCAGCCTACATCTCTGTGAGTGTATTAAGGAAAACATTGCCTCATCTCTACTCCTCATCTTCTTTACTCTTACATCTTGTGGTTTGGTGTAGCCCATGTTGAGTCCCCACCAGTGTTAGCTTGAGACTACTCACAACACTTGGATTAGACTGTTTACACTGCCTGGGCTCTTGGGCTAAGGAGTATCCACTGGTGTTTTCCAGTTTTTCTCTTCTTTTACATTTGTGCCTTTAGAATGTGGGGCAGTACCCTGAGCTTGTGCTTCATTAGACAGAACTTCTCAGTCCCTCCCTTGAGGTGATACCAGCGCTAGGGTCATGCCTAGTTTGCATAGAGTGACACAGGAACCACTGCCGTCGTGCAGCCTGTGGCCAAGCTTATCTCATTTCATTAGTCCCTCAAGTGATTGAGGAGGTAGAGCGTCAGTGCATAGTTTTTATGTTAGTATATGTGTAGCTTTGTTCCTGGGCTTTGCAGACCTCAGAGAACCCATTACGAGACCTTGAAAAGAAGAAGATATTACCTCAGGTCAAAAGTTTACTTTTTTAGATCTTCCACTTGCTGCATCCCTTGAGCTTGGTTGTAAGATATCTCACAGTAAGGATTCAAGCTGGCACGTACTGGGACAAACAGAGTCCAATAGCCACCTCACCCTGTTCCTCCTCCTGCCTCCACTTCAGCTCTCACCAACTTTCTCCTTCAACAAGTCACATTTTCATACTTCGACTCCACCTCCCAAAAGCAGTGGGAACTTATACATTACATCCAGCTGCAACAAAACTGTCAATGAAACTCTTATGCTGCTGATGAATTCCTACTCCAACACTGCCATCCCCCCTCCTCTCATTAAACAATGACATCCATTGACATTGATGATCTTGCCAACTGCCTCAATGTGCTCACCTTGAGCAAGGAGCACTCGAATATCTCCAAAAAGATTGTTGACCCTGGAAACTGGGATGGCGATCGCTCCAAGTTCCACACCTGGTGGATCAAGCTTCAACTTTGGGTCGATGCACAGGATTGGAAGGACAACTGCATCCACACGGTTGCAGTCCTGTTATGATTTGAAAAGAAAGCAGAGGGCTTCACCCAGATCACACTAGAATGGTACTTGGAAGAAGAAGAAGAAGAGATCCCAATAGTGTTGGGATCCACAATTAAATTGCCGAAAGGTATTGTTGCTTGGCCAAAGTGGGCCAATCTCCAGATTGAGATCAAGGAGTACCTCCAATTGAGATACTGGCTCATGAAAGCCTAAAGAAGCTTCAAGCCCTAAGGCAGGGGTCTAGGCACATAGATTTGTTCATCCAGGAATTCATCGTCCTGGTTAAGGAAGCAGACATAGGAGTCGACTTTGCACTCAAACTCCTAAAGAAAGCTGTCAACTACCACATCTACTATCAAGCTAAGATGACAGGCAAGGAAGTCAACAACTATCTTGAGCTCTGCAGTAACTACTGAGCAATCAGTAGGAACTTTGAACAGATCGCAATTGAAAGAGGTCCCCCATTGTGCCCCAATACTTCTTTTTATCAACCCCACTTTGCTCCTTGTCCTCCACAGCCTTATGGCCAACAATACTATCCACCCCCACCATGACCTCCTCCGGGTAACCATTCCTGTTTCACTCCCACCAGTACACAGCCAGGTAGAGGAGCCCTGATGAAGATAGATGCCCAACAGACTCTCCCATCTCGGCCTGATATCCATACCTGTTATGGATGCAACAAGGTTGGCCACATTTGGCCCAATTGTGACTTGAACCCCAACAAGTGCACCCCACGTCTGCCACAAGTACAGCAGCAGTACTTTTGGGATTATGAGACAGGTGCCTATGTGCCTGCTGCACCTTACCAGCCACCTGTGCAGCACGCCCAGCACCAGTTTGGTCGTCCCCTCCCTCCCTCCTCCAACCACTGCTTCCATCCTGTCCACTCCCCTGGTTGTTGCTCAACAAGCGGCAATGCCATTCTTTTATTCAGCAGAAGCCAAAGCTTGCTACAGAGATAAATTTAAGGTAGAAGCAAGACAAAAGGCAGCCTCTTCTTTAAATTAAATGAGTCTGTGAATGACGATGGTGTTCATGGACTGGATAATCATGTTTCTTCTTCTATTTCACTTTCCTCCTGTAATATCTCTACCGATCTCATGGACTGTGATGAGTCTGATTTTCCTGTATGTACCATGGACGATCTTCTTGGCAATATATTTCCTCATTCTAAAAGGGCAACTCAATTGAGTATAGCACCAGAATTAAATCAAAGCATGCTTAATTCCCTTGTTTGCCAAGTAAGAAATTCTCCTAATTATAAATCCCTGAATTCCCCTTCATCTCTTTCTATTTGCACAAGCAAATTGTCATTTAGTGGTGAAATGTCACTTGAGACACATGTACTAAATTATGAAGATGGAAGTTAGCAATCTCGATCATTTAAGTCCCTTCTAGATTCAGGTGCCTCTCATACTTTCATTGACAAGGACTATGTTCTCTCTCATGGTATCCCTACTTATAGAATTGCTAACCCTATTTCAGTAAAAAATGCTGACAGCTCTAATGGAGCAATAGGCCAAGTAACCCATGCAGTAATGTTAATTATTGGGATTGCTGGCCATTATGAGGTCCTGGAAGCCTATGTCTCTAAACTAGGAACCCACTGCCTCATTGTTGGCTATGATTGGCTGGCTTGGCATAATCCCACTATAGATTGGAGTGCTAAAACTATTTCTTTTCCTCAATGCACACCCTACTGTTGTATTATAGGTGATGGACCTTTTAACAAACCTATCAAGCTTATTTATAACCATAGTATAGAAGAAGAACTCAAGGAGAAAGTGCCCAAAACATACCATGACTTCCTTGATGTATTTTCTGAGAACGAATCTGAAAGAATGCCAGAATGAAAACCCTGGAATCATGCGATAGATCTGAAACCAGACTTTGCCCCCAAAAAGGGTAGAGTAATTTCCTTATTGGATGCAGAAATGGATGAAGTATGCACATTCATTGGAAAAGAACTCAAGAAGGGTTACATATGCCCTTCAAAGTCACCTCAAATAGCACCAGTATTCTTTATACCTAAAAACAATGGAAAAAAGAGACTCATTATGGACTATCACTATTTAAATGAAGGCACTATCAAAAATGCCTATCCTCTACCTCTTATTTCAATGTTGATTGACCACCTTAAGGGTGCAGATATGTTTACAGCCCTTGATCTTCAATGGGGTTACAACAACGTTCAAATTAAAGAAGGTGACAAGTGAAAGGGAGCTTTCATTACTCCCATAGGTGCATATGAACCCACTGTTATGTATTTCAGGATGACTAACTCACCCCCTACTTTCCAGCAGATGATGAATGATATATTTAATGACATGTATGCCATACTCATTATTTATATCAATGATTATATGATATTTACTAAAGGTAAGACTAAGGAAGAGCATGAGGAAATAGTAAAGGAGGTGCTTTCCCATCTTTGCCAAAATGATCTTTATGTAAAACCAGAAAAATGTAGCTTCTCAAAGGACAAAGTGGACTTTCTCAGTATGATAGTATCTAAAGAGAGAGTAGAAATGCAGGAAAAGAAGGTGTCTGGGGTATTGGATTGGCCAGTTCCCACTTGCCTCAAGCAACTGCAAGGCTTCCTCAGACTTTGTAATTATTATCAATGATTTATAGAAGGCTTCACAGATATCGCTCATCCATTAAATGATCTTACCAAAAAAGATGTTCAGTTCAAATGGGAACCGAAGCACCAAGTAGCCTTTGACACTTTGAAAGCCAAATTCAAAGCATCACCCCTGCTGGCTTACCTGGACAGAGACAAAGAAATGCATCTCAAAACAGATGCATTAGATATTGCCACAGGGGCCATACTTTCAGTCAAATGTGATGATGGTTTCTGGAGACCCTGTGCCTTCATCTCCCATTTCTTTGACAGTGCTGAGCACAACTATCCTATTTATGACAAAGAACTCCTGGCAGTCATTCAGGCATTAGAAGAATGGTGACACTACCTAATTGGTAGGAAAGGTTTCAAGATCTGGATGGATCACAAGAATCTCGAATATTGGAAAAAACCTCAAATCTTATCTGGTTGTCAAGCCTGCTGGCACACACTTTTACAAGAGTTCAATTACATTTTTATCTATAAACCTGGTTCTTTGGATGACACTCGGATGCAAAGGCTGTGAGGAAATGTGTGGATTGCTTGTATGTACTAAGCAATAAACTACTGTGAGAGGAAGGAATGGAAAGCGGTCAGGAAGGGGGAATAATGGAAATGGTTGGGCGGAAGCGCGTAGCGATTTCCAGTCCCTGACGAAAGCGGAGCCCTGCTGGGTGGGGCATGAGCTGTGATCCCGGGAAGTAGGAGTTTGGTGACGATGCTTGGAGTGAACGCCATGAACCCATGCATTAGGAGGAGACAGACACTTACCAGTGTGATTAGCCATGTACAGGAGGTAGGGTGAAGCGTAGGAATGTTTGTTGAATGTTTGGGTCGGCTTGCATGTATGGGGCTAAGATCTGTGCATGTTGCCTTAAATAGATGAGGAAAGCATCGCTTGCCCAGCGCCCCTTGACCTTTACTACGTCGAAGGGGATGTTCCATAGAAGGTACTCCAGCGTGGAGCCAATGCGAATTCCATGGCCTTTTAGTGAGGGGAGATTTGCCCTTCTTAAGGCTGCCTCAAGGGTTTTGAGGAATTTCTGCCTCGTTAGGGGACAGTAATTATTTTGTACATGGTATGCAAATAGATGGGCATTCTGGGGGGGGTCATTGATTTTGATATGATTGGCGAAGGCACTATGTGGGTCTGCCAGGCCATTCTGTTTCACCCAGTTAACGTCCTCTCCCTGCGGTGCGGATTTTGTACGTGGCAAACGGAAGTTCATGACTTCAAGCCCCTGCCTATTGTGCTGGACACTGACGTGGCTGCGAGTGATGTGGGTTGTTGGGTTGAATGCATTGAGGTTGGATACTGTAAACTCCCCAAGTCTGGCGGTTGCGAAGAAGGTGGTGGTGAGGCAGGCAAAGACAGTGGTGTCAAGAGGAAGGTCAAGGTTGAGTTGGGTGCATATTTTGGTGATGATGTCGATAGTGTATGGTTCACATGGGGGATGCTTGGAGAGCGGGGGGGAGAGGGATTTGGCAGCTTTCAGGAGGGCATTCATCTCATTGTCATTGAGCGACCAGACGAGCCTGTAGATGATGTGCCATGTGCGCATGCCGCTGAGGTAATTGATGATCATGCTGTTGGAGTATAGGCCAGCCATCGTCAAGATGAAGATGGAGATGAGGGCGGGGTTGACTGGGGCACGTTGTGCCTCTGGGACTCCTTTGGCATCACAGAAGGTGTGGAAGGCGAGGAGACCTGACCCATAGGTCTCCTTGGTTGAGCTTGACCAGGCGTGTGCGATGACGTTGTAGATGCGCTGCATGTCCGTTAGTGAGAAGGGTGCGGAGGGGAATCTGGGCTGTGTGGGCTTCCATAGGAGTAGCTGCTCCTTGGTGGGGCAATGGGGTCTCACGGTTTGCTGTGCTGATCCTGTGGCCGGTGCAGGGAGGAGTATGGGTGCTGCTTGCACTGCGGGGGGGGGTTGGTTAAGATTTTAGAGAGTCAGGTGGGGCAGGTTGGGGCTACTGAGGTGGAAGGCTCCCGGGGGGACCAAGGGGTGATCGAAATCGAGGAGGAAGGCACTGATGCTGGGGGGGATGGGGATGTGAGGTAGGAGGAGGCGAAGGGGGGGGGTGTATTCCGCACGAAAGAGAGTCAGTGGGGTTGCTCCTGTTTTGTATGTACTTGGTGTGAAGGATGCAGTTGGCTTTACCCAGGGCGGTGTGAACGCATTTGAAAACGTCATTGGTTGGGCAGTTGCGGCTGCAGCCTTTCCGCCATCCTTCAATGACTCCTTGGTTATCTCCATATACCTGGAAATGCATGTTGGCGGCTCCAGTGTGGAGGATTGTGAGGGTGAGTAGTTTGAGGCTGATTGCCTCGGCCCAGCCGATATCACGCCCATCAGTGTGCCAATTTGGTTGCAGGTACCATGCTCTCCATTGCCCATCAAGCATGATGCCGATCCCAGTGAAGGAGCTGGCATCGGAGAAGGCAATGAGGTCGATGATAGGTTGGGGGGAGGAGATGGGGGTTGGGACAGAGGGAGCACTGAGCCTGTTGCGCCACCATTTAAGGTCATCCTGGGTGCCATGTGGCGGGGTCCTGGGTTTGAACGGTTCATTGCCGAAAATACCCAGTATTGACTCGAGGCTGGTTAGGTAGGGTCTCCCTTCGGGTGCGATGAGCAATGCATGCACGAGCTTGCCGTGCAGCTTCTGTATCTCATGGAGGGTGTGGGTGCAGCTGGTGTTCCAATTGTCTATGGCATTTATGTATTTTGACCATTTGGATTCGGCTAGTTGTACCGTGCGGTTGTCAAGGTCCCAGATAAAGCCTATGAAGGTCGGGCGGGCCAAAAAAGGAATGTCCTTGGATGGTTCCCATGGGATTCCTAAGGAATTGGAGATGTGGTCGATGTCGCCAATGTTGTAAGTGAATTGGGCTTCAAAGGGGGGTCTCGGGGAGGAGGACGAAACGTCCTTTAGGGGATGCTGGTAGTCCTCATTGTGTTCTTCCGTGTCCCCATTTGGGAGGGGGGAACCTGTGAACCAGGTTTGGCCTCCTTTGGAGGTAATGCCCCTGAGTGTTTCTATGCCGCGAGCGGTGATTCTGCACCTGGCGTTGTAATCGCTTAGGTATTTTTTGGGAATGTGGAGGAAAAGATGGTCATCTACCCAGCGGAGGATTGGACCAATGCCAAGTGCCCACATGATGTCTGCGCCGGCCTGTGCTACCTTACCATAGATCCCACCCGAGGCCGCGAAGCCAAAGCATAGAGATGAGTCAATAGCAAACTGGGTATCAGACAATCGTACTACTAAAGCATGCCATTGTGACGGGTGGAGAGGGATTGTACAGTACGCTTCTGCTACGTCACGCACCACGCCCTGGGACCCAGGGGGAAGTCCTGATAGGATGAGGGAGATGATGGGGAAAGTACTATACAATGTTGGGAAGGAGTCCGGGTTAATGTACGAATTAATGGAGGTGGCAAGGTGTGTGGGGTTATGCAGGAATGATAGATTTTGTACGAGGTGGAATTTTCCTGGTTTGCCTGGCTTGGGGACCAAGGAGAGGGGGAATGATTGGAAATGCCCTAAAGTGTTCTCAATGTTGACTTTGGTGAATGGACCTATGTACCTGCCTTTATCAAATTCTTTATGAATGATTTCGTTGAAAATGTCCTGGTTGTCCATGGCAGTTTGGCTGTTCGGTGGTATGAATGTACAGGGGAGGGGGGGGATGTTGGCGTTGAAGCCGTGGCATAGTCCATTATAAATGTGCGGGTATCGATCTATGAGACAGTGTGTATGGAGGGCGTGTAACTAGGCCTTGGGTTTATAGGGCATTAGAGGGTGGCCTCCTCTGTGCACAAGGGCAGTGTTGGGCTCCATGCTTGGGTTTGCTGCAACCGGAGCACGCGTGCTTGGCAGCTCTGTGGGGCAGGGCACAGCCGTTTGGCTTTTGCCAGTCGCTGGAGAGGGTGTTGCCCTTATCATCGACCAGGTGTCCTTGGGTGGACCTCCTGGCATGTGCAGGGGACCCGTCCCAGAGGGTGGGGCTGTTGCACTCATGGACATGGTGTGGGTGGTGTCCAAGGCAGACTGGGCAAGCGGATTTGCCCCTGGTTGAGTTGGTGGTGGGCTGGTAGGGGGGAGGGGGAGGGGTCGAGTTTTGGGAGG
>JBBPQN010001168.1:0-10164 GCA_038092575.1 Boletus subluridellus
GAATGCCTGATTTGAATTTCTCCCGCTTTCACCTCTTTAGCGACTAGAAATTCGTATCCATGCACGTTTTTGCGAACCCAGGACCCCCGGATCTCTCCAGGGGGCGCAGCACCGGTTTCAGCACGGTCGCCATATCACCGCACCAGCACTGCACATACGCATGTCTCGTATCTAGAGTTGTGCCCAGGCTGCACTCTGCCTCTGATGAACCACAAGACTTGTCGGTCATTCTACTTAGACTAGGCCCCCCAATCATCAGTCTCCCAAGATAGAACATACGCCCAGTGACCGGACCTAAAGACTATCCGTCCTTTCGTGGTCCACGCCACGGGTGGCCGAGTTTGTGATACCAGCCGCACGCCATCAAATATCCATTGTCAAGCGCTAATTAATTAGTATCTCATACCTGGCAAACAGGATAAATGTTACAATTGAAACGTCTGCGAATGCAATAGAGTTTTCACGATGATGAGGACGACGGCCTGAGAAACCGCCAGTCCATGTCACACCTTCACAACTGTCGGCAAGGTCATCAATGGTGAACTGGAAGGGGGTTTGAAACTGTGTCCTTTGGTGCAAGCCAACTTCGTTGGTTCGCCCATCCTGCCCGGTGACCACAAACATGCACCGGTGAGCACGATGTCGAAAAAGACAGTTACTGACTCCGGTCAGTAAATTGCTTGCAGGAGCCTCCATTGTTCCAAGGACAGATCTTGGAGGTGAGACTCTACTAACTCTGCGTCCAGCAGGCAAGGACACCCCCACACCACATTCCTGGTCGTGGAACGAAGGCCAGGCGAACCTCAAGATGGAGGGGATCTCTCACCTAACACCAGGATGAAAAATGACCGATTCCTTCGACCCTTTGTCTGCATCAAGAGGAAGATGACTGAGGGATGTACGAACTTTCCCTCGTGTTATAGGTCTATATTTCAGGTCCTTAAGCATTGCCAACGAATATTGTGATTGGACGAAACAAGGTATTGGTATTGAATCGATCAATCGGTTCGAGGTCCATATACTACGATACAGCGCTGTTCGAACGCTTTCACCATGAGTTTCGAAACCTGTCCGAAGAATGTTGAAGAGACAGTGGCATGCATTGGGTTCGCGAATGCGAAGGCAAGATCCAGAGTGACTAATGTTGGCCCTTGGTCAGGGGAAGTTCGAGAAGCAATTGCAGAAACCTCTTGTGGGAGTGACGTAGAAGGTTGAGGGGAGGAGGAAGACACCGGCTTCAGGCGCCAAACCGTGGTCAAGGTTTTGAACAATGGACTTGAAGACGAGGCTACTGCCTGGCATACCGAAGTGTCAGCAGTTTATCACACGAGATACAAGCAGAAAAGTTATACCTCCACAGATTCATGAGGCTTGCGTGTCACATTGCTGATATAGCTTTCCTTGAATGCGAGGAAGCCTACTGTAAGCTCAGCTTCCATCACCGTTGTTCCGTTCTGCCACGCCTTGCTGTCAAGGATTCTTGAACCAGTACAATATGGCACGAAATTTGAATATGATTCTACGTCCGCAATGATGTTGTACAGTTCACTGCGCCGGTATCTGCGTGAACCAGTGTGGGTGAATGATGGAATGTTAATGCACAGTAACGTACGGAAAGATTTTCCGTTCATGATAGCTTTGGGTTTCCGACCCGTTATTCGGAAAGGGGTTCGTGGAAGAAAAATTGGTGAAGTTAAAGAAGGCTCTCCGCCGCTGTGGACAGCGACAGGTAGTGGGTGTGGCGCGTTGAAATACTGTGAACATTTCAACGACCTGCAGGGTTTACTACGCACAAATCCAGCGCTAAGGTTGAAATAACATTAATGGCTGCAAGCCACTCCGCTATCCCCTAATTATGATCCTGATTTCTGGCACATTCGCCTCACGCACAAGCTGTAGGGTTCCGAATCAGATCATAACCATGGAACCCCGTCACAGAAGGTGAACAGAGGTCGTGTCCGGGCTATGTGCAGTAGTTCGCGTGCTGATGCTAACACTGGCCATGGTAGACATGAGATCTCAAATGCACGGATAATTGTAAAGTGAACCAAGGTAATTAGCACGATCGATCGCACATGACGTTGGAAGGTTAGTAGGATAGAGAATCAGGAACGTGTTCCCGGTGGTCATCTCCGGCTATACCGAACGAGATCCTGGAACCTGATCACGGCAAAGAAATCCTGTCAAAAAGTAGCTATAGCATTGGAGGTTGTGCGCGAAAGTCGAGCACCATCGCGTAGAGCAAAATGCGTCTGTATGATTAAAGCTTGGTGAAATGACATTCACTTGAATATACTTCACATTTTTAAGGACCAGCAGAAGGATATCTCTCCGCACCGCAAATGAGAGGAATTGAAAACATAGTTATCCAGTAAACTCTGCATTCTCGGTACAATCTCTTGCAATCTGCAATAGCTTAAATTAATGCCAGTCCAGACTATACGCGGAGATCTTACATGTCCTTCATGTCCACATTTGTAGCAAGTCTTATTCTTGTTCAATCCCGAAGTAGGTGCCCCGTCCGCAAAAGTTGCACCCGGTGCAGCGAGACAGTCCCTTGAAATATGATCAAGTCAGCGTCCTCATAATCATAAGACTGGATGATTTCTACCTAGCCATATGGTTTGGACCTCCGCAACGATAACATTTTACTGGAGGTAAAGTTGATGTATTTAAAGCACGTCCTGGGGGCGGCATACGAGATGCAAATCCAGCGCCCGCAACCCCGGTTGCTCCGCTGGGGCAAGCGCGGGCGATGTGGCCAAAACGCCCACAGTTCTGGCGAGATCGTCAGCGGGTATTACGCTGGGAGGATTCAGGGTTCACTCACATAGCATTTCTGATTTCCGCCTTGGACTCTCAAATTGGGACATTCGGCTTGAATGTGTCCTATGCCGCCACAGGAATAGCACTGCTTGGCTGCGACAGTTCGGGGTGAAGGACAAGCCGAGGACTCATGTCCTGGTTGGCGGCAGTTGTAACAAAGACGCTGCTCCGAGGAGCAGTTCTCAGCGATATGGCCCACTGCGTGATAGTCACTCTTAAAATGAAAACACTTCGTAAGAATCACTATATGTACTCACAATTTCCACATTTGAAACATCCCTTCCGCGAAAACTGGTACGCCATATCTAGAGATCCTGACCAGGCCTGACGTCTAGATGCACATTAACATCCCGGGGGCGGCGCAAAGGAGAGATGACGCGCACGACGGACCTCTTCTTCCCACTTCCGACTGACCACTTAACCTCTCTTCCCACCTCCGTTTGACGAGGATGAAGATGTCGATGGACGGCTCCAACCCGCCAATGGTGATTGAATCTTGTTACCGTTGACAATTTCGCCTGCCCTAAAGCAGGGACCCTTTGACTGTGGCGCGATGTCGTTTGGGTGCGAAATGAATTTCGTCAGTTTTGTGGAATGTCGCCGCGTTTTCAGCCTCGCTCCATCTGACATGGACATCGCCCACCAGGCTAGAGTGTATCCGACATCGGGTTTCACTCCAGTGCTAAAATCATGACGCACCATTTCCGTCGCATTTCCGAGCAATCTCCAGTCCCTTTTTGGCGCCTAACCATAGTAAGTATCTCGGGACTTCTACTCTCCCTTATCGATTCGACATGCAGCTGCCCCTCCACTTTTTGATCTGGCACAACATTCCGGTGCCCTTATAAAGGAAATGTCGTAGAAGCCTTCTGTCTCTGGGACCCACAATCCCCCCCGAGGATCGTCATCGCGCAGGTAATTTATGCCGTATGCCTTACCACACTAGTGTTGACTTGGAGACGTTTCCGCTACATATAGGTCCTGCCTCCCAGCGGGGAGCCGACCTTAGCGCGCTCGCGTCCATCGCGCTTCTTGTGAGGGTGCTGAGCGACTTCCCGTCAGGCTTGTATCTGCCACTCGGTCCCATTATATCCTTCTCACAACGCGTCGTACAGAACATGTTCTTTCGCGGACGCCGTTCCACATCCTCGCAACAAGTGTCGTAACGAGCGAGCTAAGCACGGCTCAACGTATGGAAGGAGATTAAGTGTAATGATCCTCGGGTATAGGTATTCTCCCCGTGCGGATTACACTTGTATGTGTTCGTATAAGACATGCATACGGATGGTCAAATTTGCTCGCTCCCTGGTTATGCTTCACTTGCCCGATCGCATGCGGGCTTTTATGCCATCACGTTCGTCCTGGAATCACCCATGTTACTCATATGAATATGATCTCCCCACTACTTTATAATGATTTCTTCTTGGGGTAGGGGGCTTGAAATCTATGAATTACGTGTTGGAAGATCAAAGTTTCTATGTAAGTAGACATAGTTCAGACTGTTTGGGATGGGTTCTGTGTATGAAACACCGATCCGATATTTTGGCATCAGCTATGGTCCGGTCGAGATTGGTATATTATACTATGATTGGACGCCACATGCACAATGGACATCCCAGTTCACCTGTACTTAGAGCACGCGACGATACATCTTTTAACATCGTATCGGTGGGACCATATAGAAAATATTGCATTCATGTACACCCTTTAAACTGTGAGGGAATGCGTTGTGAAAAGTGCAACAGCTCAAAGAGGGATAAGAGTACATACTTGAAATGTCAGTTTTGCATGGATTTAAGCAGAGATCTGAATAGATCTGCTTCCCGGAGTTTATATGTATATATATACACACAAATGCTCAGGAATTGTGCAGTGGGTTACTAGGTTGGTCGTCCAACCACTAACTCTGAGAACAAGAGGAGAGGACTTGTACAATACAATAAAAATTCCAGAGACCATGACAATTTGAGCGACGCACGTCGTCCAGACGAGCCCACAGAACCGCCCGACCAGCCTGAGGGCACGCGGGAGCGATAGGGCGAGGTGAGGGCTGAGGGAGTCTAGTCGAGGGTGCTGAGAGATGTCGCGAAGGGTGCGGGTGAGAACGGTGGCGAAACGCGTCGACTCAGCAAGCCCACCGAGCCGCCAGACAATATGGAGAGCACACGCAGGTCGATCTAGGTGGCGAAGCCGTCGGCGGACGAAGAGAAGGCGTCGCGCACAATTGCGCAGACGTGGCGACCCACGAGGAGGTCGGAGGAATGCGCCGAGAAGCGCAGGTCGGGGGGGAGAGCACGGAGACGCGACGAGATGCGTCGATCGAGGGAGGGAAGAACATACGAGGATGCACTCGCGTTCGACAACGAAAGCTAAAGAAAATGATCGGCGTACCTCGACGGACATCATGGACTCGCACAGATCATCTTCTACCACTCTCAAACTCATCCGAACAATGGCGCAACGAAGAGAGCAAGTGCGATGACGCACGATCGACGCGCGCACGAGTGGAGTGCTCCGACGCACAGAACGAGTTGCGCAGTGAACTGGATGTACCAGGAGACCCTTGCAGCGCATCAGAAGGCTCCAGAGGCCATACGAAGAAGCGCATCGACGAGACGATCGTGTCGAGTCATATAGGGCCAGGAGACCATAAGAGCGAGCCAGAGGAGTCGAGAGGCGTCAAGAGGGCGATCGGGAATGACAAAGCGATGGAAACGGCGTCGGAAAGGATGGGGGACGATGCGGAAAGGATGGCGCAACGAGCAGCGCGCGCAGCCACTTGGTACGAGTCGATACGAAACTGCTAGCTGAAGACGTGGCGCGTCAGCAAGAAGGGTACAAGTCCACGATGAATGACGTACCTGAGGCATCCGTACCACATAGCAACGGCCAGAGGTGACCCATCGAGCCCATCAATCCATCGCGTCGTCGAGGACGACTCAGATCACGACCTAGAAGAGTCAGTCGAACCCATACGAAGAGCTGTACATATCGAGTCGGACGGTCACGTCAAGGCCGTATCGTATCGGGCGAGTCGGAGCGACCAGATACACTGTATTGGAGCACTCGAGCATTCTCAAGGTGTGCGACGGGCACCAGAGTCGGCGATCGAAGCGCGCACCCAGCAGTGATTGCACGCGAGCCGCGACTTTCCTCACACAGACATTGCCTGAGACATTACATTTGCGCACATACTGCATGGACACGATACGAGATGCCATTATTCTATTGGAAACCTCTTACAGGTAGATTTTTCTTTTCATTATTTCTATCATTTTTACCCCATCCCGTTTGAGGGGGAGTATTGGAATATCACACGAGATGTGGTAGTATATTAATAGCCACAGCTTACATAATCAACTTCATACTGTAGCTCAACTGTAGCTTCTTCAGTGGCAAATTTACTGAGTGTTCTACAGTTCCTGCACTTCCCAATCACTATCCCCAGCGCTGAGATGCAGAACCGCGTCGAAACGGCAGCTCGGTATACCACCTACTCGGCATCTCGGCTTAGCCACAGGAAACAAAAAAAAAACATGGATCCAAACTCGGGATTTTTTCGCGAGGTGCGCCTCCATTCCACTCCGTCTTGCAGATGCCGTTACACTCAAGTTTATCGGGTCAGTCACAAATGCTGTAAGTGACCTAAGCATACAAGTATTTATATTACCTTATACGGAATACACGTACAAGGGGTATATAAAGATTTTACCTGAAATCCGCAATAACTGTGATGGACCGACTGGCAAGAATTACACCTTTTATTAGTCGTTGGCTGGGTTACCGCTCTTCCCCTCCAAGGCCTCTACCGTCCTATTGCCTCGCCCTCTGGTCCTTTATCGCTGCATTTTGTGGAGTGTCCGTGATCCAAGCTGCCTTCAGCCTGCATTATTTCACACAACGGGCAGTCCCGCAAGTGATTGCCAGCTTTGTAAGAGTTGAATTTTGCTGTAGGCTTTTGTCGTGTTCTTCACCAACACCGCGAACATTGTTGCAGGGCGCGTCGGCTGTATTGATCTACGGCTCTGTTGATAGTCCTCTCGCACAACCCAGATCGCTTATTGGCGGTCATTTCATTGGTGCATTGTTTGGTATCTGTATATCAAAAGTATTTCAACTCCTGCATCCCGAACGCTACATCGAGTTGCAGTGGCTGGCCGGGTCCCTCTCGGTTTCGCTGAGCCTCGTGGCCATGCAACTTACCAAAACGGTTCATCCTCCAGCTGGGGCAACGGCCCTCTTGGCAGCCGTCAACCAGCAAGTGATCGATCTATCCTGGTATCTCCTCCCTGTCATCCTTCTTTCTACTACTCTCGCTCTCATTGTCGCGCTTTTTGTCAACAATATACAACGCAGGTATCCTGTGTTTTGGTTCACGGTACGTGCACCGCCTCCGACTGCACGGCTGGGAATTCTGAATGTCCACGAGGATGGCAAAATCGATCCCTCCCCTGCCGAGGTAGACAAGGGCAGTCAAGAAGGTACACCCTAGGCGTAGATCTTGGCCAGTCTCTTGACCCATCCCTCTTGTCAGAGCTCCCTACTCATGGATGTTGCTTCCCTTAGAACATTTGATACCCAAATCACTAGAGCGCATATAATACCCACGAACAACATGCTTTATTGTCTGAATCTACACTGTTTTACGAGCAGCACGAGGCTAATTTGTCCGTATCACTTAACCCTCAACCCACCGTGTTTCTTGAAGTCTGTCTCACTTTCCCCTTTACCCAGGGTTGGAGCATCAACCCTTTAGATCACAGTCCAAATTGTCGTCACTGCTAACAACTCCTGTTTCCCACATGTCATCTCTGTGCCTTGTGAACTTTCCTTGCGCCACGAAACTTGTTGCCCATAACCCAATTAGACGGTAGAAAAAGAGTCCAGTTGGCGTTCTCCTGGGTTGTATTTCCACTCTTTCATAGTCAACGTCATGTCCCCGGTGAGTGGGGTGATCTAGCGTCGGCAGTGGAACTTATTGAGTGACCTCCGAACAGGTAAGAATTCCTTCGCGAGAAGAGTACCTTCTCTTGGCCAAGGTTGCTGAAGAGGCGGAACGCTACGAAGGTGCTGTTTCCTCGCTCAACTTTGTAAGATGGACAATTGTGGGACGCTCATGCTATTGAAATTCAGACTTAGCAGCGCAAATGAAAGGTCTGATTCAGACCTATGGTGCCCTGACTATCGAAGAACGCAACCTCCTCTCTGTCGCTTACAAGAACATCACGAATGCCCTCCGCAGTAGTTGGAGGATCATCGATTCTCTCGAGAAACTGGAGTCAAGCCGAACCACAGGACGCCACTCCAAACACCAGGTGCAGCTGATTAGCCGACAACGTAATCATGTCGAGTATGAACTCGCCGAAGTTTGCAAAGACATCGTGAAGCTGCTTGATGATTATTTGCTGTCAACAGCCGAACCCGGCGAGGAGACAGTATTTTATTACAAAATGTGAGAAAGACGGTGAAATACTCACCTGCGAGTCTGTCCTCACTCCATCTGTTCGTACAGGAAGGGCGATTACTTTCGTTATTTGGCCGAATTCGCTCAGCAAAGTGACAGGAGCAACTATTCAGATCTCTCTCTTGCTGCGTACAAGTTTGCGTACAAGCATGCTTTGGCTAAGCTCGACGCTACACATCCCACGAGATTGGGTTTAGCATTGAACTTTGCAGTGTATTACCACGATGTCCGCAAAAGCCCAGAACGTGCATGTCACCTAGGGAAGCATGCATTTGACGAGGCAGTCGCTTGCTTGAATGAATCCTCGTCGGTCCAAGTCATGCGAGACTCGATGATGATTTTGCAGCTGTTACGGGATGATTTGGTGATATGGTCCGGAGAAATGCAAAGAGGTAGTAAGCCTTTCGTTGATTTGTCTTTTCGAAATCTGACACATCCTCAATCATGGAGCGGAACACTCTGTGGGCGGGTAGAGCATAGCCTCCTTTCATCTCTTTAGCATTCTGGAACCATCTTTGTCGTATCCCCCGGCGCTCTTTTGCAGGCCTGTTGTATACGTTATTTATAATGATTCTCTTGTATAAATACTGTGGCTGACATTAATCCCGCAGGCGCAGCGCGGATTGCTCGTCACATTTAGTTGTCTTTAGGACTGCTAGCTCTGGGCAAAGGTGGCGGCTACTAGGAGTGGGAAAACCAACGTCGCGTCGGCGAAGACCTGAAGAAATGAATATATGAGCGTTGAGGCAAGGATAACTGGAGGAAAGCGGTACTTTAACTGATTCCGCATTTGCGCGAATTTTACCCCATGAAACTGCTTCGTCCGGTCGAGCACCAGAATCCGATCCGTCGAATTCCTGTCCCGTATTCTACACTGAGCAATCAGCAAGCGTCAAGAACGTCGAAGGCAAGTCCTAACGATGAAGACTGAGTAGTCCGCTCCGTTCCTCTGCGAAGAAGTCAACGGGTATCATCCAATTAAAAGGCAAGACTTCTTACGATTAACATAGCGTTTGCGATTTGATGTTTACAAACTCCACCGCCGAGGATGATCATTCCCGCTTTTTTTGACTTACGAGATAGCTCGTTTAAGGCGCGGATATCACCCACGATATCGACAATCAACCCCGGAGATCGGAAGGAATGAAAGTAAATCATGTCTCCTATTGAACCGTCGGTAAGAGCTGGGCAGAAAACCGGAATATCGTTCTGGAGTAATGTGGATCAGCCTCGTTCGGAGAGAGCAAAGCAAGTTCGTCTAGATGCGTTGTATTCACTTTATAAGCCCAGTAATACACAGATTCTTCGTTGTTAATTTCCTTTCCCAAACGGCGAATGAAAGTGCTGGGTGACCATACTTGACCGAAAGCTTTCTGTTCCTCCAGCATAATATCGAGAATGGGGACGAACCAATCCTCGAATTTGCAGTAGTTATCGTTCGGTACGACGAGGTTCCCAACGCGGTTTAGACCTCTTCTTCGAAGATCTGCGCCATCCAAGTTGAAATCAGCTAGGTACGTTTTGCCGAGGCACTTAATGAAATCCTCTTCGATCCCTCCCGCGGTCGTCACGATCGCTGAGACGTGTTTGTGCTTCACAAGGTACAGTATGATCTCACGTAAACCGGAGGAGATGAGGTTTGAGGTGTAGCCAAGGAAGATGTTGCAGCGCGTTTGGGCTCTTACTTGAGGATCTACATAATCATCCGACTCATCTGGCAGGACAGGCTCGTCTGAAAGACGCCATTTTCGCTAAGAGGACCAAGATAAAAGGTCTAATTATATGTAGACAATTGGATGCGCACCATACGATTGACGATCTCGATAGCTTTCCCTAGGCCAGTAGCTTGGAACCCAATCCTCTCGTAGCTACTG
>JBBPQN010001169.1:0-10159 GCA_038092575.1 Boletus subluridellus
ACTGGAGGTGAGTAGACGATCACTTACCCGTTTCCTGGCCTCCTCCTCGGCCTTCCTGCACTCCACAGCCTGCCGCGCTGAGTCCTGTTCTGCCCTCCGCTTCTTCACCGCCTCCGCTGCCTCTGCCGCCTTGCGCGCTGCCTCCGCCTCCTCCTCTGCCTTCTTCCGCGCCTCCTCCGCCTTCCTCCGTTCCTCCTCCGCCTTTCGCTCCTTCACGCGTCACCGCCGCTCCACGTACTTCACAGCGCAGATGTCGTCGTCGTCGTTGGTGCACTCCACCAGATGCGCGTCGGACCAGGTCTTGAGATCGTCGTTGGCGGACATGATGGTTTAGGATGAAGAAGGACAGACACACAGCATCGGATTTTATACACCTCCGAGCGGCACCCACAATTTCGGACTCCGAATTTCCACTCCGCATTGTGCCTCGCCTAGGCCTTCAGGGGTTCAGGCCTAAGAGGGGGATACTGTCATATCCCGGAAATTCTCTAAGTCCAACCCCGGTCCTCCGGACCAACTCCGATTCTTGTACATACGAACTCCGGTACGTTCTCATTCGAGACGCAACCCCTGACCCCTGGATCTTGTCCATACTTACGATCTTACTTACATACATCTTCCGTTACATTCATTTCTCCATATTAGTATTAGCCCCGCCGAATATTCTCCTCCGTACCTGTGTTTCTGCTTAGGAACACAGCTCCGGCTCTATCTTACCTCCGACTCCTTACTTACAAACCAACTCCACTCCATTAGTAATCCCCTACGACTCCGTAGTATATAAACCTCCGCAACTCCTGTATTTCTCTTCAGTTCGAATATCAACTTAGTTTAACTCCTTTCCTCCGCTCGACTTGACATCTAGTACGTCTTAAGTCTATCTCCGACCCATCAGTAAATTCCGGGACAACAGGACTCCTAGCAAGGGCGCACCACATACAGTGAAGCCAAGTCGCGTCCGCTAGACAACTCTGGCGCTCCGGAGTTTGTCCTCCCCTCGGAGTTTGCCCGACCTTAACACCAGCTCCGATTGAGCTCGGAGGATTCATTCATTGGTGCTGGAGGGTTCAAAACAGCGTATACGGCAACACTCCTCCTTTCAAAACTGACACAGACCAGTATCGGGTCCCAGCCATGTGAAAATATCGTCGTCAAGCGTCCCTATATCCGTCAGGGTAAAATTTGTGGACCCCCTTGGAGGCGCCTGGCGGTCAAGGAGGAGTCGGAAAAGTTGTTTCGTGAAGCTAACATCCTCTACTGGGCAAAATCACTCTTCCAGGTTGTCGAAGACTTTGTTGCCAATGCGCTGGCAAATGCAGTTGTGGCCCCACCATTCGACATCCCTTCCGTGTGGTTCATGAATGCCGGTCTCACATTTCGGTACTCTACCAGACCTACTAGGGGGTCTAGAGCGCCGTCCGTCGACTGCACTTATCTATGTGAAGAGGAAATCAAGGACGCCAAAAATCTATTCACAAAGTTCATTCACAACGGCAACTGCATGCCTCTTGTGCTGCCCGGCGAGTTTGGTTATGACATGGCAGAATTTCTCGCTTTCAGCCAACATGTCCAATATGTCGAAACTGGTGGTCTCGCCTACATTTCCGATTATCAAGGTATTTTTTTTCGTACGGTGTTATACTAGTATGAATACTCATCCCATTCCAACTTGAAGGTACTACCTCACTTCTAACGGACCCTCAAATTCTTACACATCCGTAAGTACCACTTCACACCCACAGGGAGTTCAGGAACTAACCACTGTCATTTAGCTCGGTCGGAGATGGACTCTTTTGTGAAGGAAATTTGGAGAGGGCGGTGGAGCTGTTCAGGGAGGAGCATGTTTGTAATTGCTTTTGCCTGTGGCCAGGATTCAATATGCCACCTCTCAAGCAGGGGAAAGGCAAAGGAAAGGCTACAGATCCTTTGGTGGTGGACTCAGACTAAGTACATTTTACCAACTCGGATGACATCTCATACTTGGACACCAATGACTTCACCGATTAATCTTGTATGTATCATTGTAGTGGACACGGACTGATGCTCAGACCATGTCTTTGTTTCATAACAATGCTCAGACGTCTGTTTTTCTTGGTATATACCCTTGTGACAAACAGCTGATTGTACTTGAGACGTTCGGCCGAAGTGGTGACGAGGGGTCCATGAGATAAAAATATTCCTTGGTTACCTAAACATCCTGCCAAACTGCTGAGTTGGAATTATTTGATCCGATGAGCTTGAATATGAGCATGATTGTCCGGGATTCCATACCATCCCCACCACTCGACTCGATCAGAATAACCCAGGTTCCTTTCGCCTTTAAGCGAGTGGGAATTCAGACAGGGACTACTACCAATACGGTGACAGTCTGACCTTGTATGCTGAGTCGTAGAAAACTGATGTCAGATGCCGAATGGCAACGATGCTGAAAGCAGGTGCCAAAGACTTGCGTTGCCTGGCGAAATCGGTCAATGTTTTCTCGGCGGGACAAAATAAGTTAAACCTCTTATAAGTATCTCCATGGGCCCATGACAACCCCTTGCCAAACTCCATCCAAGCATCAGTCACACTATCGAACGAGAGGGTTGTCATCAATCACGTACCAACATCGCGAGTCCTTTCCTGGCGAACGCGGTGTGCATATATGACCACGTTTCCTTGGCGTAAAAGTGGGCGATCGCCTTGGGATCGCACAAGACGACCTTCTTACTCCCCAAGGTCGATGGGACCTCATATACCGGACCGTATTCCTGCGCCCACGCTTTGTACCCGGCGCCTGAATCCTCGGCGTCGAGAGTGCGTTTGCCGACACCGTAGAGGAAGCTTGAACTGGGATGTGCGGAGCCATCGAAGAAGGGTCCAGATTGCAGCGCAAGCGACGGCAACATGGAACGAATACCACTGATAGGGACGAAGGTTTATCAGGACGGTGTGCAAGACCTCCGACGCCGTCCGAGTGGTAGAAAATAACGCATCGAGCGACATAGTATCTGAATCGAAAGAGAAATGCGATGTTTTGACCGTCCGAAACGTTTTTACGCGCCCCACACCATTTATGCTCCTTCAGTTGCCAAGTTCCTCTCGAAGCTGACTCTTCCGGTCTTTCAATTAGCAGCCGAAAGACGGTTTTGCTCGAATTCGACGAGGAAAAACGGAGAAGCGATTGCGGAAAAGGTCGCGCTCGTCGACATGTCCCATACCAGCCGGTGCCGTACTGAGTGCATCATGGAAGTGAAGGTTCCGTTCAGTTTCTGAAAACTCTTGGTCGTTGCCTGCAAAACGGCGAGCACGAGAAGGTGAGGTATGTGCTGTATCGTGCAACGTATTTCCAAGAGTGTTGGGTCAGGATGCAGTCCGGCGAAGAGTTGATAACCGGCTTACATGATGTGCCAACGTGCCTCGATTACATAAGCTGTCACGATCTGTCAAGATGTCGCAGACCTGTCAGTACCTTCATTTCATGCAAAGTGTCAACGACTCAGATGCAAGTCTCGTTATGAATCCAGGGCAAGGGCCAGTCAGATGATGTAGGCTTTATTCTCGGCACAATAGTACTCTCGTTAAAAGAACGTTCACTCACCGCACCACCCAAGCCTGGTAGGCACAAGTCTTACTCATAATCATCGCTGGTTCAGCCTCCTCTCGTTCAGTTTATACCTCCAAGATTGACAGTACCGAAACTTGTGCGACTGCTTCGGGGTGATCGCTGGTATGTCACACTAGAGTCTGATAGATATCGCGCCGCGTCATGTGGATCCGTCCCGCTTCATTGGATTTGATTTCCGTGAATTTCAATGAGCTATGTATCTCTTGAACTGCATATCGACATGCGCTCAATCGCGCACTGAAATTCATGATATTTATTTACTAGCCACAGTGCACCCCTGTCACTTTGACAATCCCTATGAATTTGGTATCGGCGTCACGCAATATACACTATTTGAGATCTGATCCCCAGCCCTTTCACTCGGGGCGTAAAGGGAGTGAGCCATATGACCACAAGCTAGACCAGCGGATTGCTTTTTGACTCCGTATGATTGTCAAATGACTGAGCCGGCACAGTTACATGAAGCGAATAACGCAATGGCGGACGAGCAGATACATAGGGAGCTCCAAATGCAAGTTGGATCAACATGTTCTTCCTACTTACCTCGGTACGCCCGCTTCTTCCCGCATCAAAGGCTTCAAGCTAACGACTTCAAAGCCGTCTACCGTAACCTCATCTGACAAAAATGGTGTGGGTGTCCAACCGCAGGAACCATACAATCTATGTTACCATTTCAAACCTCACGGGTGGCGGGACTTGGAGTTTGCAACGCTGCATTTACCCTCGGTCTAACGGGAGAGAGGATACCCGAAGGAATTTCTGGAGGAGGCGTGGGCTGGAGAGGTTGACCATTCGGGATGGCCGAGGGACGCAGTTTTTCACGGTCGGCCCGAGCGACTATGTTCGGGTATACTCCAACGGAGTGGTTGTAACTCGGGGGCTGTTTGCGTAGGGTGATATGTTGAGAGAAGGAACGTACATAGTTTGCCGACGAATAACCTTGTATTATCAGTAGAAGCGAGCGATAGCCACTCTACTTTTGAGTTTCTGCAAAAATATGGACTCTGACGCGGACACGAGTATGATCGATGGTCTTCGAAGTACCATGTTGCTTCACATGCCATGCTCGGACATTGCGCTCCATCGGCGCCTGGCCAGGTGTCAGTGGCTGTAGCATAACTTCGCTACCCAATTGGATAAGTAGAACGGGTCAAGCATAGGTGCAATATGCCAAGAGGATAAAGTGATCCAGACGTTACCACTTACATTGAACCCCCTATCCTCCTCCTTAAAATCGCCACCAGTTCGCTTTACTATTTCTGTATGTTTCCTTCTGAGCAAACTCATTCCAAACCACTTTGACGTTTGCAACGAGGTGCTACTACTTTGATTGCACTTGAATGCTTGTCACAGTTCGATGAAAATCTGGTACATCCAATTGACGAGGAATTCTACACCATCATTGTCTGATCCGCACTTTGCCATGGTTTTCGTGTGGGAAGAGGCTCGAGTAGCTGACCACTGCGTGGGCGTCGTAAGGAATGTATAGGATGCAAGGGCGGAAGATCGGTATAGCTGTCATTAAGTTCACTGGCGTGATGTACAACCATCCGCTTGATCGAATCGGGGGGATGGGAAAACCCGTCACCCAGGGGTCGCGGGCCGAGGATACCCAGCCGGGTCGGCATCGGAAGGCGGAAGGCGGAAAAAGACACCCGGGGCAGTGATGACTGGACATTGGCAAGGACAAACCAATGTGAGTTCAGCCAGTAGCTCTTACAACGTAACAGTCCGAGTTAGTTGTACTACTAATGCAAGAATCTGAATGCAAATTGATCCAGATCCAGCCTGGAGTTACTTCTCCGAGGCAGTTTCGTATGCAGTGAGTTTGCCAATTCTATCATCACCATATATCTGTTCGCCGCGTCTTGCATAGCGCGTAAGACGACATTGGTCCGGCGGCATACTACCTTAGCTTGCTGATAGGTCGTCACACAATCTCGTTCAGTTGTGTGCCAATCGGAGGGGCGTAGATCGTACGTACTAAAGTGTATCGTTGGCATGTCAGGCGTCCTCACATCCAAATTCATGCATATATACCTCAATCGTCCGGGTCTCAACCCATCCCATCACACCCCCTTGAGATATCCCAATATCACTGGCACCAGCACGTCCTGCGGCGTGTTGGAAGGTCTATACAAAAATCCGTGCCTATACGTACAACATATCGCGTGGAGAGGAGATAAAAACCTCGTCCAATGGGTCTTAGCGTGGTATGCCAGACACATGCGACAGAATATCATGCAGATTCGAGGCCCGTTCGTCCATGTGCACGAGCTACCAATCGTGCAACACATCCTTCAGTCGGGTATGCCAAGTCAATGTGACGGGAGAGCTGCGACGATGCGTCCGTTTGCAAAATTGTCGGTGAGGAGGCCCCACTGGTATGGGAGTGACAACACACTTTAGATGATGACCCGATAGTAAAACAGCGTCTGGAACCAATACATGAACGTCCACCGGGACAGCGTCAGAATAATGGCTTGCACGTCCGGTAGGTAGGATAGACACGAGAGAATAAGGTGACTCACGTCAGGTGTCATCCCGTCGGCACCCCCTATACAGTATCCCCACGTGCGGAATTCAGGTTCACCAGACAGCCACGGATAGCCCAGTGATGTTTTCGAGCGCCAATGTCTCCTCCATGAATGTAGCGAGGGGTGGGTTGATGACGCGGCCTCTGTTCTGATGTAACTCCGAGTCGGAGAGGCCACGCAAGGAGATCTGAGATAACAATTTCAAGTTGGGTAGGTGTATGAGAGCAGTGGCTAGGTTACCAACTCCAGACAGAGTGCAAGGAAAAGCTTCATGGTTGTATTCCTATGAGACCCCTCGCCGAGCGTGAAATTATGCCCTGGAAACCGGGAAACAGATCAAAGTGGGACCACAAAGAAAGTAGCGTGACATTGTCGAGGATAGCAATATTTGGTGGGATATCATCGTAAAGACGGCGCACACATCCATTTCGTTTAACTTCTTGCATTACCATGTGATGTTGTCCTGAACTGGTGGTAATCCCCTATCTGATATTCGGTACAAACTCTGCAGGGCAGAATAAACAGGTCACGTCCATTGAACCGTCGAGAAACAATGACTTTCATAACGCATTAAAAAATACTCACCATCACGTATGGCGGACCATGGCAGGGTGGTGCTCGCGCCGTTTGATTTGTCGGCATATAGCTTTGAGAAAAGAGAAATTATGGTAGGTGGAGACACATTCCACCACTCAAGAATATAGTTTTATCTATTGATGTTCGAGGTCAAACCAGGTAAGTGGAAGTGAACGCTCATGAAGGGACATGCGTCAGCCTACAAAGTATGCTGAGAATGCGACGAAGGTTTCCGGATTCTTTGCAATCATGATCTTGCGTGTAGACAAACGTTTCTCATTTCTCTCTTTTAGCAAGAGCGGGGTATAGAAGTCAGCCTCGGCGCTCAAGGTTCAGATGAGTGTTGCCCCACCCGTTGGCACCCATTCTGAGTACCCCAACGCGGTGTCTTGTTGGCCGTGGCGGCAATTGCACCAGTGAGCATAACATGGTCGTTGCTTGCAGAACGGCGAGCACGAGAAGGTGAAATATGTGCTGGTATCGTGCAAAGGGTGTTAAGTCAAGATGTAGTCCGGCGAATAGTTGGTAGCCGGCTTACATAATGTACTAACGCATCTTGGTTACATAATTTACACAATCTGTCAAAACGTGGCAGACGCTGTCAGTGCCTTCATTTTATGCAAAGTGTCAACGACTCAGAGGCAAGTCTCGTCATGAATCCAGCGCAAGGGCCAGTCGGACGATGTAGGCTTTATCATGGGCATCATAATACCCTTGTCAAAGAACGTTTACTCACCGCACCATCCAAGCCTTGTAGGCACATTGTAGTCTTGCGCATACTAATCATCGCTGGTTCAGTCTCCTTTCGTTTACTTTATATCTCCCAGATTGACGGTGCCGAATCTTGTCCGACTGCCTCGGGATGCCTGATAGATATCACACCGAGTCATGTCGCAGCCGACGACAAGTAGTAGTCGTGATGATTCACGGCCCGGGTCGTATTTTGTTTCCCGGGACAGTGACTTGGAGTCCGGCGAACTTTCTCCGCACCGAGTCCATCTTTTCATTTACGCTTCACTCCCCCACCCTCGTTTTTGCTTCGCTGTAATATGCAAGCTCACACTTTATACGCTCCTCCCCTCGACTGACAGTGAGCTTGGAGTTTCACCCATGGTATCTCGTATCATGAATTACTTCAGCTCTTCGCCAGACGGTGCTGCACCACGGACGGTATTGCTATCATTTATACTGACGCGCACAACGTTTGCACCACATTGGGACTCGAGGACAATGTTTTGTTCGAATTTGGCATGCACACGGTATGTAGGATAAGGAGAGGATAGGATACCTTGGAAGATTCTGCATCATACTCCCTTGTGTATGTAATGAAATTTGGTGCAATTGAGACCAGTGATAATATACTACATATCACAAAACAACCCCAGCACCTCTTGTCCTCGTCGTGCCAACCTCAGGCGACGTAGGGTCGCACACGCAAAGGTAACTTGCATCCCACCTCACCCGCAAACTTTGGTCGAGGAAGCAGACCGGTCCAGACTTCGACATTGGAATCGACACCGTCGCGCAGCTCAAAGACATAGTTCTTGATGAGCACCGTCAACACCGCCTGCCAAATAACGCCGTAAGAATCACTGGTCACCATACACTTGCACCCACACACCTTGAACTCTGTCACTGCAAAATTCTTCCCCAAACAAATCCTCGGCCCATCCGCGAACGTGAGCAAGTGACGATGTCCCTGAATCTCGTTGGCATTGGCAGGTATCCCATTTTGACCGTTCGCGTCCTCGAGCCACCGACTAGGCCGGAACACTTTAGCGTCTTCACCCCAAATCGCGGCAGAGCGGTTAATGGATTCCATCGAGATAGCGACGAGCGTGCCTTTGGCGATCGTTAGGCTGCCGACTAGCTCGCCGGACGTCGTGCGGACTGGTTGGGAGAGCGGGATGACATCATCTTCGTCGGCCTGTGGAGGTATCATATGATCGTCAGTACACGATGGATGGTGACGAGGGAAGTGTGGAGAGAGTGAATGGGGACCTACGATACGTGTAAACTCGACGACAGGCGGGTGGATGCGGAGGATCTCGTGGACGACGGCGTCGAGATAGGGAAGACCGTTTGTAAGTTGATCGTACGTGGGGTCCGCACCATGCTCGATAAGCTCGTTTCGCAACTTTGTCTGCACGTCTGGGTTCCACGAGAGCTCCAGCAAGGCCCACTAGGAGGACGGTCAGTCGATGCACGGACAATGTATAGGAGGATTTACGGTCAAGCTGACTGGTGTGGGGATGTGTACGAGTGAGGATGCGTTCAATAATATACAGCGAAAACACATACTAGAAGTCGTTTCATACCCTGCGAGGAGCAGCTGTTTCATCTATAAAACCAACGTCGACGACGGATCTCGACGATGCGTGCAACGAGATTCATTTACCTGGGCCACGACCTCGTCTTTCGTCAAGTGGATCTCCGAATCTGCATTCGCCACCTTGACTATTTTTTGAGTCAAGCAAGTCAGTAGTGCGTGCAAATGAACATCTAGAGTTCACCGCGTACTGAGCAACCCGATAATAGACCTCTCCTCCTTGCCCCCGACTACACCCATCTCCAGCTCTTTCTGTGTTCGGGCCACTAACGCATCGGAGATCTCCTCCATCGCCACGCTGAGCTTCTCGAAGAGCCTCGTGCGTGGCGTAGGTATCTCCAAGAGGAATGGGAAGGCCTCCGCGAAGAGAGCAAGGGGTTTTTCGAGGGCCGTGGATCGAGAGGGTTTGTTGAATGTGTCAAAGGCTTCGGTGACGTATGCATGCTTGCCTTCAAGCGCGCCAAAATTGTGAGAGAAACCTGCCAGACCGAGGGTATCGAGTCTGCCAAGGTAATTACGGACGTATCGCGGCACGAGGGTAGGGAAACACTCACGATATGTGATTCATCCTATAACATCAACAAGTCAGGGATTGGTTACGAAGGTATGAGTGGCCATTTCACGAAACGTACCAGCTTTGGACTTCGATGATAGCACCATCCCCACCGCTCGACTCGATGAGAATATCCCAAGCTCCTTTCGCCTTTAAGAGAGTTCACATTCGCGTCAGACAGGGACCACGATCCTTAGAATGGCAATCTGACCTTGTAAGCAGAGTCGTAGAAAATCGATGTCAGGTGCCGAATAGCAGCGATGCTGAAAGCAGGCGACAAAGACTTGCGTTGTCTGGGGAAATAGGTCAACATTCATTCCCTCCCGGAAGTGAATTCAATTATGAATATACCTCCTATGAGTCTCTCCGTGGGCCCATGACAGACCTTTTCCAAACTGGGTCCAAGCATCAGCCACGCTGTACATCGAGAAGGCCGTCATCAACCGCGTACCAGTTTCGCGAGTGCTTTCTTGGTCAACGGGGTCTGGATATAGGTCCAAGTTTCTTTGGAATAAAAATGTGTGATCGCTTTGGGGTCACACAAGACGATCCTGTTA
>JBBPQN010001170.1:0-10154 GCA_038092575.1 Boletus subluridellus
TGTCGAGCATGATATGTGCATCAATTCTTGTATTGGATTCACTGGACCATTTTCAGACCTCACAGAATGCCCTCAATGTGGCAAGACTTGCTGGGATGAAGCAAAACTTGAGGCGACAAATGGTCAAGTAAAAATTCCAGCAAAGAAGTTCACCACCCTCCCACTAGGCCTGCAGTTGCAGGCATTATATCGCAACCCTGGAAGTGCTGATGAGATGCAATATCTCCACGAACGAACTCAGCACATTTTTGACGAGTATGAAGATACAAACAAGGTTTCTATTATCAATGACATTGCTACTGGCTGGGATTATTTAGGTAGCTTGCTTGCTGGCGATATCCGCAAAAATGACATTGTTGTCATGGCCTCTCTCGATGGTGCTCAACTATATGAAGACGGGGGTTCTGACTGCTGGCTTTACATATGGATCATCATTAATCTTGCCCCCAACAAGTGCTATCATAAAACTCATGTCCTATCTGGGGGGTTCATTCCAGGCCCAAAAAAACCAAAAATCATTGATTTGTTTATGGTTGTTGGGCTACATCATCTCTCAGCATTACAAACAGAAGGCCTCCAGATATGGGATTTATCTCATCAGGTGATCTTTTGATCCAATGTATATTTCCTTTTCACAATGGTGGACGGACCTGGACTGATATATTGGGATGGCCTCATTGGCCATTGTGGCAAAAATGGATGTCGGCTGTACTGTGGAGTCCAAGGACACCATAAGGACACACACTCTCATTACTACCCAGCCCTCTTGTGCCCACACAATGGCCCTGAAGACAGTAATCACCCTGATCGTTCCACCTTCAAAATCTCTCCAGCTGGCAGCCAGGAATATACAGCAAATTTGATTCACCTCATTTCCTCACCCAATCAGTGCCAGTTTGAGTTGTGTCAGACTGAAACAGGTATCACAAAGGTGCCACTCATCCTTGGCTTGGATCCGATGCACTCACTTGGGGTACCGCTATATATGACACCCAACATTATGCACTTAACAGAAAACCTCAGCAACCTCTTCTTATCACTTTGGTGGGGTACCATTACATGCATGAATACTGACAACATCAATACCTGGGATTGGGCAGTTCTTCATGATGATCAAGTCTGAAAAGCCCACAGTTGTGCTGTTGAAGAAGCTGACTACCACCTCCCAGGCTCATTTGGTACAAAGCCACATAACATTGAAGATAAACTTAATTCAGGTTACAAGTCATGGGAGTTTCATCTATATATGTTCACTCTCACACCAGGTCTTCTTCATGGTCTCCTTCCAGAGCCATATTGGTCAAATTTGTGCAAACTTGTTCAAGGATTTCGAATCATTTGCCAGCATCAACTCACACATGAAGAAGTTCTTGAAGCATGTGTTCTTTTGGCTTCATGGGAGTGTGAATTCGAGGAGATTTACTACCAACGACACATTGATCGGATCCACTTTATTCGACCCTCTGTACACCAAGTACTCCACCTTGCCCCCAAAACCTTCCAAAAAGGACCATGCATCTGTACAGCTCAATGGACAATTGAGTGCACCATTGGCAACCTCAAGCAGCAAATTTGACAACCTTCAAATTATTTAGAAAACTTTGCAAGGGAGGGTGTACAATGCACATGTGTAAATGCACTACTTGCAGCACTACCTGAGCTCAATGACTCCCAAACCAGCCTTCCTAACACTGCGCTTGATCTTAGCAGTGGCTATGCATTCCTTCACAAACGAGACAAAATTCCTATTTACCCTAGTCATGGTACTGGCAGTGCAATTTTGGACTTCCTCAAATGCCAGATTGGACTGCCTCCTAAGATCAGACACTGGGTGAGACTCCTTCTACCAAACAGACAAATCACCCATAGTGCCTGGAGAGAAAAGCTTCAAGCTGCAGACAAATTATGGATCTCGAGAATGATCAAGGTATCTGTCTTTCTCTTTTTTTCATATTCATCTGATTATATATTCACGCATTCAGTTCAAGCTTCTTAACAGCATTCTGGTTGGCGAAGTACTATACTTTACCAGACTTGCAGTTTATGAAGGAGAAAACCTGCAATTTGCTGATGTTGCACTTGTCCAGGCATTTTCCCTGCCCAATGAAGCAATCATTTGACAATCGCGAGCAGTCCTTGCTGTCAGTCAACTCACCGAGGCAATTTTGGTTGTCAAAATTCGAGATATACTCAATGTTGTAGCTATGGTTCCTTATCAAGATCAAGATGATCATTTTTTTTGTATCAAAAGGCCTAGGCTTGGTTTGTCTCCATCAGCAGGCAAGGACATAGAGGAGGACAAAGAAGATGATAATGCCAATGATGGTGATGTAGAATAGCACTCTTCATTTGCACCAATGAAAATATGTATGAATGCACGCATACAAAGACATCTATCATACAAATGTGCCAGCTTGACAGCCCTGAGCAAATATCATATCGTACAACTTAACAAGTGACCTGATTACCTACAAGCACCTTTTGTGACTGGTTTCTCATACTTGTAGACCTGTTTATTGACAGTATTTTCCTATAGGCAATATAAGGCACGAAGATATATGCATATAGACAGACTCACCTTGTTTGAAGCAGAAGCAATGTTGGAGCATTTTGCAGGAGGAAAGTTGATGTCAGACTCAGGTTCAGTAGGACTGTCATCAATTGGATCTACTAGACACTGAGTTGGAATAGATTTTATGATCAACAGGGTTGTAGTACATACCAACTGAACGAGCATGTTTTTTGAAAGTATTGAGTGATGTAAGTGGAAGACTTGGACCAACAAGAGTATCTTCTTTCTTGTAGACTTGGGGTGAAACAGAAGTCTGATTGGCACGAATTCGCAAGGATATAATTTCAATCGTCTGCAGCAATGATTAATGCAATGAGAATAGTGATTAAAGGTAAAACTCTAATTAAAGTACTAACCAATGGACCAGGAAATTCTGGGTTATGAGTGAAGAAGTATGTCTCCTCTGGATGTTTTAAGGGGACAGCAATTTGGATAAAGTTTCCAATGGGTGGGATTGAATCAGACAACATAGTGAGTCATAGTGGCAAAAGTAAGGGGCAGTTGGCAAAAGTGGGAAGCCACTGTTGATTATATTAGCTGATATTATCAGCACCCCAAGATTCTCCCCTCCAAGACCCTCATCCTGAATTTTCTTCCCTCTCAAACCCTACCATGCAATGCCTAATTTCACCTCCCTCACTTTTGCCTCCTTCACCCACACCCTCATTATTGGATACCTCAAAGTTATTGGATCCCTCACCTCCTCTACCGTCACAGCCTTGTACTCACATCCACACACAGATGACAGAACCATCAAATCTTGGAGAATCTGTCAGCTTACCACCATCTTTATTCGACCAATTTGCGATGGTGAGTCAATCTATTTGCTGAAATAACTGTTAGATATCTCTTGGGTAGTCAGGGTATACTCCAGCACCCTTTATGGTGGACTATATGCATGAGCTTCACACCACACATGAACGAATCAGACAACTTGAACTTGAGAACACAAGAATTAGTGTTGAACATGACATGCTGCAGTATGTTTTCTACTCTGTCGTTCATGCACTAAGGATATATTGTTTCTAGGGAGGTACTCAACTGCAAAGGAGGCACCATTGATCCAGCCTTATGCAGCACTCGCCCATTCTCAGGAATGCATCCGAACATCAAATTCTGGACGGATAAAGATTATGATGCTTGGTTAGATACTCCAGAGGCACAGATTGTCCAAAGAGGTGAAGTAGCCTACCTCAAAGAGAAGAATGGTAAACCAGTTTCTAGAGAAAAAATCAAGGCAATACATGCTTCTATGTAAAGTGCATGGATGGAACTTGCTTGGAGTCATCGTGCCCCACAGGTCTGGGGAGAGTTGGACGCAACTGAAAGGAAGTTTTTTCATTCATTCGTCGAGGAGGCTTATCCACTCTTTAAGTGTGCACAGGGTGGATGGAAGCTCGATAAACTTG
This sequence comes from Boletus subluridellus, assembly GCA_038092575.1. Classification (NCBI taxonomy): domain Eukaryota; kingdom Fungi; phylum Basidiomycota; class Agaricomycetes; order Boletales; family Boletaceae; genus Boletus; species Boletus subluridellus. Next base: position 3,982 of record JBBPQN010001170.1, read on the forward strand.
CATGGATGAATTATCCAGCATGGAAGGGTGAACATCTAGACAAAACAGGAAGTTTATTATCCAAGGAGGACCAGAAACGGAAAAGGGGAAAATGCAAGACTGAGGAGGATGAGTCAGAGGAGCAGAATGCCTCTGCAAAGAGACAGTGAGGTGAGACTCCATTCAATCAATTGTATGGTGACTGCTAATGATGTTTCCAGTTCTTTCAAGTTCTGAGAATGAAGTCATGTCCACCAGTGAAGGATCATGCTCAACAACTTCATACTTGGCTTCATTGTCTTCTTCCACATCCAGGTCAACAACTCCTGGGAGTCTTACCTCTCTACCTGTGGAATCCTCAGATGAAGTGTTGGCAAATCAATCTGTAACCATACCAGATCAGCCTGTGTCCACAGCGGGTCCACCATCCTCTTCTGCATCCAAGTCAATAGCTCCTGGGAGTGTTACCTTAGGCTCCCTACCTCTGGAATCCTCAGATGAAGTATCTCTAAATCAGTCCATAGTCATAGCTACATAGGATCAGCCTGTGCCCATGGGGGCTCCAAGTCTATCGCCCTCTCCCACATCTGGGTCATGGCCCATAGTATATGTTGACCCTTTGTAAGTCCAACCACATGCTTCAATTTTTAAGGTCTAACACAATATTACTAGAAATTCTTTGGCACAAGTTGCCACGCAACTTGACATCATGATTCCTACAAGCAAGAAAGATGATTCTGACATACCCTTGTTGCAAACGCTCCATCCGAGGCAGGATGTTACAATTCCCTCTAATTCTGATGCAACCTTCTTGGCTGCGACCCACCCTGATCCATCCAAATCCAGCAGTACACAGTCCACTACCTCATCATCTGTTAGACAGAACAAAGGAGCTAAAATGCACCCTGGTCCTGCATGAAATGGAAGGTATGCATCAGTTGCTTTCACGAGTACTTACTGATACTTGGAATCAGAAATTTATGTGCACACCAGTGGTTGAAGGCATTCAAAGAGACAACAAGTGGAAGTACCACCAAGTTCAAAGGATACTATGATGCTTTGAGTCAGCAACAGAAAGAGGTATGACTGGACAAATATTTTGCCTTCTCTGTAGTGCTAACTCACTGTGATCCAGGCATATGACAAGGAGGCTAAGGAACTGGTATGCCCATTGTGTTAGTATGTTCCAATTACTAATGTCTACCTGCTAGGTCTCTATGAACTCCTGGACTACTGGGAAAGAAGTGTCGAATGGCAAGCTGTACTAGGTGGTGAGCATTTCAGTCTTATTAGTACATCATTTCATCCACATTCACTCCCATTCCTAATGCAGTTTCACATCATTTATGCTGTATGATTCTGGCATTCTCCCTCTTCTCCTGCATCATTCCAGCATTCTTGTTTGTTTTCCTGCCAGCATTGCATCATTTCTATGCCCCTTCACTTGCATTATCACATCCAAGTCATTCAGATGCTCATTCTGCCCACACCTCCATTGGCATCATGTGCTGTTTTCATTCATGTTCCCGGATTCCTCATCACTAAGCCTACCCTTATTTCCCCTTCACATCCTGCCATGATACCTAATTGTGCCAGCATCATGTACCCCGATCCGTGATACTTGTAGAATAATTCTGAATAAAAAAATTTAATGGCAGTATTATCATGTGGTGAGATCTAAGCACATCAGATGAGATACAACACACAATACCCATCTTATATGTCACGAGAAGTGGTCAGATGGGATTATGTCAGTTTGTTGTGTCTCTCAAGGCAAAGACATATGGTGTGTTATCATTAGATATGAGATCTATGGAGAGATTTATGTGTGGTCATACTGAGTGTAGCCCCGCAACATCGTAAATCTCAAATAAGTCTCGTTTGGTGGGGTGGATATGAGCAGATATAATTTTCATAACCAACGAAAGGCCACATCCATGGCAAAACCCACTATGGTTTACATGGCAATCACTGGTTAGTGGGAAGTTTTTTTCGGTGGTGTGCTAGGGGAACAGAGGGGCGGAAGGAGTATCGGAGTTAGTAAGCAAAGTCAGGAGGCATGAAACAGGGGGGATGTAACAATCATAATGACTTCTCATATAAATAGGAGTGTATTATGGAAAAAGTCTGTCGATTTTTTATCTTGATTCCATGTCTATTCCACAGCCGGAAGTGACAATGTTTGCAGATGTGGTTGATACAGATGTTCAAGTGAAGAAATTGTTCCCTGCAAGTATATGTGTGCGAGTATGGATTTTGACTAGCTGACATTATGATGTTGATAGGACGCCAATTCCCAGCTTTGCAGGCTTTTCTTTCCAGCAGGAGATTGTTACAATTTTGTGACAATTCATCACCTGTGACCTCCCCACGACCACATGCCCTGGTGGCACCATGCCTTTCTTATACTTTCATGGGCTTTACCATTGTATTACCAGATCGTATTCGACGATCAAGACTCGCAACTACCAAGTTTCTCTTCTAAAGGACAATCCCCGGCCTTACGCCTTGGATGGGTTTCGATTCTAGACTGGACATTCCCCCGGATGTAGCGTTTCTGTGCTACACAAGGACTGGATTCTCCCTGGAGTTTCCCTGGATCATCCCCTGATCCGACTCCTCACGGTTGGGCTGTGGCTCATCGCCTCTTGATCCTAGATCTCCCGGTCAGCAATGCCCCGATGCCCTGCCACCATCAAAGCACTGCCCCGATGATCCTTGATCACCCGATCATTGATCTTATTATATCCATTCTGGTTTCTTCCCTTCGCATATGACTCACGACGCGACGCGTCTTGAACACGGTTTTACCTACCCTAGATCCCTCTTACCTTATCTGGTTAGACCGGCCCTAAATTCCTGTATTAGTATATAAGTTTGAGCGGAGCTTGTACTTATCTCTAACCAGAATCTACTCATTCATACCCTGGGTTCTCTGCTCAACAAGAGCTCTTGGTAGATGGATCTAGTTCCTTTGACCGGTTGTCATCGTATAAACTTGCTTCCTCGCATACTCTCTCTGGAGTCATCATCGTCGACATCGACCTCAACTCTTTTGTCATCTTCAAGGCCTCTTGAAGAGTAGCGTCTCAGGTTGGAGTTACTTGTTATGGGTAAAACCATAACAGAGATGATCAACCTCACATTGTGACAGTCCTGTTTCACAAGGGAGTGTTGTATCTTTATTATTGGTTGTTTGACATGCACAGAGTGACTTATTTGATGAGTCACCCTGAGGTGCACATCATTGGCATTCACCAGTACACTTTCAAGTTGTTCACAACAACTACCAATCATTTATTCAACTGCGTGTATATGATCTATTATTGGACTCAAGAAGCAAGCATGCACATTAATCAAGTGCTAGCTTCTTGTTGTCACAGTGCAGCATTTCATCTTTACGTTTGAGGAGATGCAATCATTTTGAAACATCAACAATCTAGTCAGCATGAGTTTGAAGATGTGACGGTTGAAGATGTTAATTTAATTTGTGCTGTGCTTGGATGGTGAGTGTTGGTGTGAGTCATATCTATTCCATGCTGATGTTATGGATTTCTTTCCTTTTTATCCTTCTAACTATGCTCTCGCTCATTCCTCTTCTCATACATGAGAGGGCCTCACCCTTATGGCATTGACCATACAATATGCCACATTTACAGATGATCTTCCTGATACAGACGAGTAACCTCTTTTAGGTAGTTCTCTTATACTGCCTCATATCCCCCTCAACCCAGATGGTCTGTGTGCACTCTTATTTAGCTGGTCTATGTGCCATTCCAAGTAGTATAAATACCTCGCCTTTGTACAATAGTTCCACATCTAGTTCTACGCAATCTATTGCTAGAATCTGGTCATTCTGCGAGTGATTAGTCTAAGGATTAGTCATAGCGAGACCCCTAAGACTCCTCAGTGTCCTCGCACTACACTTGAGTGTGCGCTTTGACTAGGTTCTATGCATCAGTGTAACAGCTGATGAATGTTCACATGTTATCAGTGGTGTTGCAAAAGGGTTGTTGGATTTTGCAGTCAAAGAAGATTATTTTGTACACAATAACAATATTGAGTGAATATATGTTTGGGTCAAATAGTACATTTATTGTTACTTACTTGGAGGAGGTAGTGATGCATTTGTAAATTTCATTTGTAACTGAATAAGAGATCATGATGAGTTGTCACTGCTTGTAGTGGCGAGACATTGAGATATGGACGTGAATATGCATTATGATCAAAACAGAGAATACATAGAAGATAGGAAATGATTGATGATGAGATTGGAAACAGCTGAGCAGTCTGTTGTTTTTTGGGGAAAAAAAAGGCAAAACCATGGTGAATGGTTGTTGCTGTGTTGAAAAAAAAACCCCCTTTTGTGAACGATGGAAGATAAGCAGAGAAGAAGCAGCAAAACGATGCAGTTGTGATACAATGATAAGCAAAGATAGAAATAGAGTCATGGAGGGAACATCTTTGTTTGTCATTCTTCATCTCAGTGATGTTTGCCAAGTTGGATATTAGACACAGCATTGGTGCAGTGGAATGAGTAGAGGCGACACTAGTGGCTGTAGGTAAAATGGTTTGCTTTCGAACTTCAACGTCGAGGTGAGATGAATCAAGGACTTTAATGGTGTGAGCGTTTATTTGATACACCTAAAAGATGATTGTCAACTTCGAATTTGAAAAGAAAAATGGTGGAGAGTATGTGTTGGGATTCCCAGTTAAACGCATGTAGTGAGGCATGGACCATCACTAATGTCCCTTGATGGAGGGCGGAGTACCATTGCTCAGGAGGGATCAAATGATCATTAGCATCATGGAAGTCGAGCTGCTTTAATTTTGAATGACTATGTTTGAAGAGGTCACTGCCATAGTCCACGAGAACGGAAGGATGATAGAGGTCATTTGTTGTTCGGTCATCTGTATATTTATTTGTCAGCAGACAAAATGACATGCAATGCAAGACCCACACTGCATGGTTGAAGTGGTTGGGGGAACAATGTCTGAAGTAGAAACTGAATTCTCGGTTTTAGTGTTGGAGTCATTTTCCATCACTACGTCAGTTTGCTCTGAACTGTTGACAGATTTGCTGCTAGTAGTTTTCACTTGTTGTCCTTTACCCTGTTTGTTAACATGTGAGTTGCAAGTGGCGTTGTGGGCAAGAATGCTGGAAGACAGACCTTTTCGATTGCCTTTTGCTTGTCAGTCATAGGATCTGCGATGGTGTGGCTAACAAGTGTACATTTTTTCTGTGGAACAACAGTCACTGGTGTGCCTTGTTTCATGACTGTATACATGATGTCAGTGATGACATTGATGTAATCTGAATATGATCCTGTCTCTCCTCCAGCGTAACTAGTCCAATCTTTGATAGAGATCGACTGTGAAATATAATTAGAAAGTGAATATCATCATTCAATTATCTCAAATTCAAACCTTACTTGACCCACTCATCTGTGTGGTGTTGACATTGATGATATCAGATAGCATTGTAACCTGATTGTCAAATAGGTCCGAAAATTGTGGAGGACAGTCTGCAGGTTTTCCAAGAACGAAAAGGCTTTTCACGTGGGTGTTGTCATTGATAAATGTTGGCTGAATACAAATTGTTACCATCAGTAAACAAATGTGAATGGGATGTTACTTTTAAAGGTGAGCTGGCATAGTAATTCCCTTTTGCGGAAAATTTAGTGCCATATAAAGCAGGTCTGATTTCGCCAACAATGATCATCTCATACTGAAGGTTAGTTTGAACTTCTTTGTAGTCCCAGTTCCCATTAGGTGTGGGTTGGCAGATGAAGTCTGTTTGGTAGTTAGCCTGTGCAAGTATGAGATGACCTGGTATGGATAGTAAAGTGTTGTAGACATTGTTGTAGATATTGGGCATGATGCGATGGAAGTCCATGACAATGAAAATCGAGGTCACAGAAATTTGACAAGCCAGTTTGTATGATTTTATAACCTGTGGAATCTGAACAGATCAATTAAGTATAGGGGAGAGGGGAAGAAGGTGAAATAAGGAAAGCTGAAGAGAATCGATTGATATATGAAATTGAATATTCACCAACCTAAAGTCCGATGATGGATGAAGATCGAGTCCCATATTTCATTGTGTGCATGAATGAGCGACCACTTGAGGTAGCATTTGATGTATTAGTATCAGTCAGGCCGTTTAATATTGGTCACAACATGTACACTACATG
>JBBPQN010001171.1:0-10151 GCA_038092575.1 Boletus subluridellus
ACACTTCTTTCATCTATCTATATCCAGTAGTCTTTCCCATGAACCCTATGGTCCGTGCACCATCCTGTAACATATATAAAGTAGCTGTACTCAACTGGACTCCCCAGTCTAATCCATTTGTTCACTGCGACCTACGTCCTTGCAGCTGAATTAAGAAAGACACCTTACCTCTTATCCTTACCTCTGCTTTCTCTTTTATCTTGGGTTTAAGTGTAGCCCCGTCGAGTCTCTGCCAGTGATTATTCGAGTGCGTCTCATAACACAAAGACTACATCTGACCTTCAAAATCTCCATAAATGTCACCAGTCTTCTTCATTTCCAAGAAAGATGGAAAGAAACATATGGTACAAGATTACCAATACCTAAATGAATGGATGGTAAAGAACAACTACCCACTACCGCTGATCTCCCAACTGGTCGACTGATTGCAGGGTGCGAAATTGTTCACAAAAATGGATCTCAGATGGGGATACAACAATGTACGCATCAAAGAAGGTGATGAATGGAAAGGTGCCTTTGTTTGTCATAGGGGAAGCTACGAACCATTGGTTATGTACTTTGGTCAAACCAATTCCCTGGCCACATTTCAGGCCATGATGAACACATTTTCCACGACATGCAAGCAGTTGTCATCATATATATAGATGACATCCTTGTGTTCACTAAAAATGAGAACCAAGAGGAACACAATGCGATTGTACTAGAAGTCATCAAACATCTCCAAGAAAACAACTTATTTATAAAGCCAGAAAAGTGCATGTTCCACACTAAGAAAATTGATTTCCTAGGCATGATTGTCTCAGAGGAAGGAATCAAAATGGAACCTGGCAAAGTAGAAGCCATCCAAAAATGGCTGGTTCCCACAAATGTAAAAGGAGTACAGAGCTTCCTCAGACTCACCAATTTTTATAGGCAATTTATTAAAGACTTCTCTATTGTGGCTAGACCACTATATGACCACACAAAAAAGAATCTCATGTGGAGATGGACAGAAAAAGAACAAAACACATTTGACATGCTGAAAGAAGCTTTCATCATGGCTCCTGTCCTTGCCTACCTGGATAACAATCATAATTTCTGGTTAGAATGTGACACCTTGGACTTTGCAACAGGAGCAGTCCTATCTATAGAAAAAGAAGGAAAATGGCATCCAGTAGCGTTCTCATCTCATTCTATGACGGCAGAACAAAGGAACTACCTGATAGCCGACAAAGAAATGCTAGCTATTATTCACGCATTAGAACAATGGTGCCACCACCTGGAAGGTGCTGAGAAATCATTTGAGATCTGGACCAATCATACAAACCTCTAATATTTCATGAAATCTCAAGATCTCAATTGATGACAAGCGAGATGGGTGCAATATTTATCATGATTCCACTATGAACTTATTAAGAAACCAGGAACATCCATGGGAAAAGCCAACACACTCTCACGAAGAGAAGATCACACTGTGGGAATAGACCAAGACAATAAAGGAGTTATGGTCACACCTGCAAAATGCGTATGTGCTAATGAAATAACTTATATCCACAGAGAAGAACAAAAGATCCTAGATCAGGTTAAGACTGCACAATCCATGCTACATGAGTTGTCCCTTTTAGGATTTGAAATTGGTGAAGAAGGTTTCATTAAATTAAATGGAAAAATCTATGTGCCTGGGGAAGAAAGCAACCTCCACCAGGATATTATTGAACTCTATCATGATTCCATGTTAGCGGTGGCGCAGAGAAAACTCACAAGTTAGTCTCATGCTACTATACATGGGAAGGCATACATAAACAAATAACAAACTATTGTTCCCAATGTGAAAGATGCACACAAATGAAACCAACCATACAGCCTCCGGCAGGCAAATTACGTCCTAATCCTATTCCAGAGGGTCCCTGACAGGACATCTCTGCCGATTTTATCACAGACTTACCCACATCCAATGGCTATGACAGCATTCTCATGGTTGTGGACAGATTCAGCAAAGAAGCCATATTTATTCCCATGGTCAAAACAATCACCAGCCTGGGAACCACTAAACTATATCAAGACAACATTTGGAAAATGCATGGCCTCCCATGATCTATAATCTCTGATCATGGTCCGCAATTCTCAGCACAAGTAATGAAGGATCTCAGCAAAATGCTCCAGATTGACTTACACATGTCAATGGCATTCCACCCACAAACAGATGGACAAACTGAGCATATAAACTGAGACCTTCAACAATATTTATGTCTTTACACTGCAGAAAAGCAAAAGGAATGGTCAGAATGGCTAGCCCTGGCACAATTCCAATATAACAACAAGGCCCACTCCACTATGGGCAAATCCCCTTTCCAAGTCACACGTCCATATTCACCATGCATGGGAATTGAACCTAAAGAAAACATGAAAGCACCTGCCACTATGGCATTTGCCAAGGATTTCACACAAACTTTAGCCAATGTGAAAACTTCCCTCTCTAAGGCACAGGATGCAATGAAGGCACAAGCTGACAAACACAGATCAGAAGCGCCTGTTTATGGAAAAGACACCCAAGTGTGGTTATCTACCAAACACTTGAACCTAAAGGAAACCTGCCAATCACGTAAATTAACAGAAAGATGGCTAGGCCCCTATAAAGTTCTCAAAATGGTAGGAGACAATGCCATAAGGCTAAAACTCCCACACTATATGAAAATTCACCCAGTGGTAAATGTATCATGGGTTAAACCAGATAAGAAAAGACTTCCGAATCAGAAAGTCTATATATCCAGACCAGTATTGGTTATGGATGAAGGAGACAAAGAATTCGAAGTTGAATACATTACAGCATCTTGGCTAAAGGGTTGAAAATTAGAGTTCTTAGTTCACTGGAAAGGATACCAGAAAGAAGACTGAATGTGGGAAATAGAAGGCAACCTTTCCCACACTAAAGAAGCAATCAGTGACTTCTATAAAAGGAACCCACAAGCACCACGACAACTACACATGACACAAATGGCGTTTACCTCATTATTTAACCCTTATGAAAACTACATGGAACCTCCACCAATCTGGTCTTGCCTGGAATGTGAACCATAGAGGGGGATAGTGTTATGAACCCATTTTCTAACCCATTTTCTTTTCTAGTCACGTGACCTTATCCTTTTCTCATCACATGACCATGTGAACCAGGTCTAGACCTGTAGCACATGTCCACCTCATGTATTTAATCTCCATCAGTCTAGAACACCTAGCACTGCCTCTTATTAATCTCCATCTATATTACTCACCTTAGTTTACTAATACTCGCACAATTCATCATTACATAGCCTCATGTGCACGGACCAGCATCATAATAAGTACAAACATGTAAAATGTATATATACCTTGAATCCAATGCCCCAAGAACTCTAGTCAAGTTCTTGTTGGAATTCCCTTCTAACTATTTTCTTTGCTCTATCAGTCAGTTTGAGTGCTTGAATGGCCCAAGTCATTATTTGATTTGAGGTTGCCAACAATACCCAAACCTGGCAAACCTGGTAAATTCTGCCTTGTACAGAATCTATCCTTCCCCCACCCCCCTGCTTTCCCCCCATCCATCAATTCCATGGTTGACCCTGACCTTTACCCCTCCTCTTTTAGCACCTTTTCCATAGTATATCTAGTTCTCTCCCAATTACCCACAGGATCCCAGAGTGCAGTCAGGGATGTGGCTGAGGCATACTGCACCATCCTGCTACACCCCTCCCAGTGGCATGCCCTCGTTGTCTGTACTAGTGATAAAGAGTTTGCAATCAATACCTCCTTGTGTTTCAGATTCACTGCTTCTGAGGGCATTTGTGGTAGCATTGGAAGCACTGGTGCAGACATCATGTGTTTCAAAGGCATTGGCCCAATACTTCATTGGGTTAATGACCACCTATTCCTACATATTCCCCATATAAAGCTCACTCAATACAATGAGCTCCACAACCAGACAGCCCAGTACATAAGAGACTCAGGTGGCCCCACATCCAAAGGGGGACAATCCTGGTTTGCCAGTGCCACATTGCCCAATGAATCAATTGAGGAACACAATGAAAGCTACAACTTTCCCCTCAAAGACCTAGCCACCCAATCCCCCTGTTCCGAATCCAACACACTATTCTGCTACAACTTCAATGACATCAACTCAATATCCACAGAACTTGGAATACCATGGGAGAAATTCAAAGACATCCCCTTCTCAACCAACCCAACCTTCATCAGCTTCATGTGGGACCTCAAGAACTGCACAGTTCAACTATCTGAAGGCAAGTGTGCCAAATACCTAAACGCCATAATCAAATTGGAAACAAAATGCATACATACACTTGATGAGGCACAAAAACTACATGGCAAGCTGATACACATAACCCTCATCATTCCCGAGGGCTGCCCATATCTAACCAACCTCAAGGCCATGCTCACCACCTTCAAGAACAATCCATTCATGCCCAGAACACCGCCTTGTGGAACACATGAGGACATCACATGGTGGAAAACCACACTCCAATCCCCTCTGATCCCCTGCCCCATACCTTCTCCTCAATCTATCCTCAACCCCCAAGCCTTCTCAGACACTAGCTCAATCACAGGCATCAGCATTGTACTAAATGGCCACTGGAGAGTGTGGCACCTCCTCCCAAACTGGCAAAACGAGGGAAGGGACATTGGTTGGACTAAGAGCATCAGATTCAAACTACTTGTTCGAGCCATCATTCACACTGGAGCCACCAACATTCATTTCAAAGTATTTGGAGACAACATAGGGGTTGTTGAAGGATGGAAGAAAGGCTGCAGTAGAAACTGCCACACCAACAATGCCTTCAAGCATGTTCACGATACTCTTTCCCAAGCTGCCTGCACAGTCCATATCCAATACATACAGAGTGCAGCCAACCCAGCTGACTCCATTTCATGTGGGATTTATCCCACACTATCTGACCTCATACCCATGTTTCCCATCCTCCTTGAAATCCACTGTTTCTTTGCAGACACCTCCCAACCCACTAGTAACTTCTAGCCAGCACCAGCACGCCAAGCCCAACCCACCCTTATGAAGGGTCCATCTACTAGAACTGCCCACATATCCCCCCAACAGCAACCCCCAAGGTTTGCAGCCCCCCACCAATAAACCTCATACACCACCAGCCACCCTGCATCCCAGCTGCCCCCAAGGAGCAGCTCCTCCACTGGAAACCCACTGCCCCCAGAACAGTCCCCCCCCTTATCTCCCTCAGATGCCCAGAGAATCTACAATGTCATCACACACACCTGGGTGGAGAGCACCAAGGAGACCTATGGCTCTGGCCTCCTGGTATTCCACATCTACTGTGATTTCAAAAACATCCCCAAGGACCAACATGCCCCCACCAGCTCTGACCTCATCTCCATCTTCCTGGCCATGCTCGCTGGTCTATATGCAGGTAGCACTGTCACCAACTATCTCCGTGGAGTCCATGCCTGGCACACAATCCATGGGTTGCCCTGGGCCCTCAACAGTAATGAGACCAATGCTCTTCTCAAAGTGGCCAAATCCCTCGCCCCACCTACCTCCAAGTGTGAGCCCCATGAGCCCTACACCATTGAGACCATCCTGGCCATACGCACCCAGCTCTGGCTTGACTCCCCCCTCCACACAGCCATTTTGGCTTGCCTCACCACAACATTCTTTTCCACAGCGCACACTGGCGAATTCACTGTTCCCAACTTGAATGTTTTCAAACCAACCTCCCACATCACCTGCAGCAACATGTCCACACAGCACAACTGCCAAGGCCTTGAAGTTACCAACTTCCACCTACCATACACCAAAGCTGCCCTGCAAGGTGAGGACATCACCTGGGCCAAGCAAGATGGACTGTCTGACCCCCATGAAGTGCTACACCACCACTTTAAGATCAACAACCCAGGCCCCAATGACCCCCTCTTCACCTACCACTTCAAGACTGGTCTTCGCCCACTCACCAAAGTGAAATTCCTAAAAACCTTAGACAAGGCCCTAAAGAAGGCCAGTTTAAAACCTCTAAGAGGACACAGAATATGTATTGGATCCACCCTTGAATACCTGCTGTGCAATGTACCATTTGAGGTGGTCAAAGTAAAAGGTCGATGGGCTAGCGATGCTTTCCTCGTTTACCTCTGCAAATACGCACAAATCCTTGCACCATACATCCAGGCCAGGCCAGTCATACATGAGGCCTTCCTGCAATATACCATACCATCCATCCGCAGATAACCTCCCATGTATATCTCTCCCTTCTCCTAATCAGTGGGTGACTTGCTTTGCTACTCGCATCGTTGGACACTCCTACATTAGGGGTCAGCAGCTCATGCTTCACCCACATGTATGTATATACACCGTGATCCACCATCGCTTATATACATGCCCCCATTACTCCTCAGAGCACCCCAGAATGTAGTCCAAAGACAGTGTTTGACACACTCAAACAACACTTTACCACTGCTCCTGTCCTTGCTTTTCCTGACATTGATTGTCAATTCTGCCTAGAATGTGATGCATCAGACTTCACTATGGACACTGTCTTATCTAGTGAAAAAGAAAACATCTGGCACCCTGTTGCCTTCTCTTCTCACGCCATGATGCTACAAGAATATAATTACCCAATTGCAGATAAGGAAATGCTTTTGGTAATCCAAGCACTGAAACAGTGGCATCACTATCTAGAAGGGGCCAGATACCAATTTGAAATCTGAAATGACCACCAGAATCTTCAGTGGTTCATGACACACCAAGACCTTAACCAATGCCATACTATCATAAAAGAATATGTCACTAGATGTGACACATGTCAAAGATTCAAATCAGGCAACATAATCCCAGCTGACCTATTACACCCTCTTCCTATCCCTAAAACCCCATGGCAAGATATCACAGCTGATTTTATTACTGGTCTTCCTGATTCCCACAGTCATAATGTTATTCTCACAGTTGTTGATTGGCTATCAAAAGAAGTGAAATTGATTCCATACACAGAAAAATGTTTGGCCATTGATATGGCTAGGTTATTCCTTTCCCACATGTGGAAGCATATGATCTTCCCCATTCCATCACCTTGGACCACAGTCCACAATTCACTTCCCAAGTTATGCAAGAAATCAACAAATCTCTAAACATTTCTATGAAACTATCCACTTTTTTCCATTGACAGACTGATGGACAATCTGAGATTGTAAACAAAGAAGTTATGAAATTCCTTTGCATCTTCTGCTTCAAGAAGCAAGATTCCTGGAGTGATTGGCTTGCCATTGCACAATTCTCTATAAACTCAAAAATGCATTCCTCAACTAAGGAGTCACCCTTTGAACTCACATGATCTTACACACCACACATGGGAATAGAACCTCTTATGTCAGATAAAGTGCTGGCAGCTAAGATGTTCGCTTCAAGTATGGCAGATGCCATAAAGGATGCCAAAACAAATATAGAAAATGTGCAAGAGTGCATGAAAAACAATGTGAACAAACACCACTCTTCAGCACCCAATTATGTTATTGGCCAGTGAGTCTGACTCTCATGTGAAAACTTATGCTTAACATGCGCCTCTTGCAAGCTATCTGAGTGATGGCTTGGCTCTTATGAAATCATCAGCCTTGCACTGTTGTGAGTAGTCTTGAGCAAACACTGGCAGGATTCTTCTTGAGCTACACCAAACTTTACTGGGCAATAGAAAATCAAAGAAGTAGAAAGAGGTGAGGATAGTCGGGTCTTCCTTAATACATACACTTGCAGGGACATAGGCTGCAAGGCACAAATGGATTAGACTGAGGGTGCTCAGTCAACTACTACTACTTTATATATGTTACAGGAATGCACACAGACCATAGGGTTGGTGGGAATGACTACTGGTTATAGATAGATGAAAGAAGAGATGGTGAGAGAAGAAGAATAATGATGATGAGATAGAAGAGACAGAAATTAATAAGGCATATGTGCAGTGTGTTTGTCTAGACCATACATCACATGTAGTTTCCCATGGTCATGTGCACATCACGTGACTTCAAAGTCTGAAGGATGTAAAGTATGTGCATTGTAGCGCTAAGTTAAAAAGTTTGAAAATATTAGTATATTATAACATGCACCTAATGCAGTTGAACTGCACCTTCCTCCTATGCAAATCCACCCTATTGTCAACATCTCACAGGTAAAACCTTATTGAGAACAGTTAGACAGTCAACCCATAAACCACCTGGGACCAGTTATGGTCACAAAAGATCAAGACAACAAATGGAAGGTGGAATTTATTGTCAATTCATGCTATTAAAACAAAAAACTGGAGTACTTGGTAAATTGGCAGGGATATGATGAAACAGATCATATCTAAGAGCTGAAAGAGAATCTCACTAATGCCAGGGGAGCCATACAGGACTTTCACACATCCCACCCATCTGCCCCATGTGCTCTTACCATAGACTCCACAAATTTCCATTTACTATTTGAAAAATGTCTGGAGCTGTTGACATCACTTTCAAAGAAGCAAACTCCCTTTGATCACCTGGAAGTTGATCTATAGAGAGGGGGTAGTGTTACAGTTTGCTTCTATCACAGTCTATTTATTCCTATGATATCTTTTCTTTTTTTTGACTTTAATTTATTTTCACATTCAAAGTCATGTGACCAGATAATGTGATGTGTCACCTGACTCTCTTCTCTCTTCCTCATATGCAGGCTAGTCCATCAGTCATGGCAAAACACCTTTCAAAGGTCCTTCATGGTTAAATGGACACATTTATTCCTTTATAGATATATTACTTCCCACATTCATCTCTGTGCTATGCACTTCTTTTCTTCTCTTCCATTCTGCCCCTGCATGCAGTTGCATCATGTCTTTTATTTCTGCTCCTTCCATTTCATGGCTATGCATCAACATCTGTTATGACTCATGCCTTTAATCTCTGTCACTCCCATATGTAGTCATATCAGTAGATCTGATACAAACATGTACAAACCTATGAATAGTATATAAGACCTTGAGACTTCACTGGATGTCCTCCAGTTTAGTTCTCTTGGAGTTTTTCCCAGAAGCTTTAAAACTAAGCCTGATTTCCTTCATCTATACTCTTCTCCTTGGTTGATGTTTGTGACAACCTGAAGTACAACTAGTACTTGCTTTTGGGTTGTTTCATCCAGGCTCAATGCCCTCATTGAGTCTGTGCTCTCTGCAGAGAGGTCAGATATATTACTGACAACTGTGTCTTCCATGACAATAAGTGGATTGACTGGGACCATGACTCCACCAACTATAAGATCAATGAAGGAGACCAGTCAGGTAGGAATTAAAGAGTGCTTGTCTGTGTTGGTTTTCATGTACTCTTGTATATTTTTTAAATTTGTTTTGGCATCCTTTATGGCATCTGCCATATTTAAAGCAAATGTCTTAGCCACCAGCACTTTGTCTGATGGAAGAGATTCTATGTATTCCCATGTGTGGTGCATAAGATTGTGTGTGCTCAAAATGGGACTTCTTAGTTGAAGAATGCATTTTCGAATTTATAGAGAATTGTGTGATGGCATGCCAATCGCTCCAGGTGTCCTGCTTCAAGTCCTGCTTCTCAAAGCAGAAGATGTGAAGGAATGTCATAACTTTTTTGTTTACAATCTCAGATTGTCCATTGGTCTGTGAATGGAAAGAAGTGGAGAGTTTTGTGGAAATGTTTAGGGATTTATTTATTTCTTGCATAACTTGTGAAGTGAGTTGTGGACCACAGTCCAAGGTGATAGAATGGGGAAGACCATGATGCTTCCATATGTGGGAAAGGAATAAACTAGCTATATCAATTGCTGAACATTTGTCTATGCATGGAATCAATTCCACTTCTTTTGATAGCTGATCAACAACTGTGAGAATAGCATTGTAACCATGGGAATCAGGGAGACTGTCATATCCCAGAAATCCTGTAAGTCCAACCCTGGCCTTCTGGACCAACTCTGCTTCTTGTACCTATGAACTCTGGTATATTCTCATTCAAGATGCAACCCTTGACCCTTGGACCTTGTTCATATATATGTTACCTTATGTCCCTTTCTGTTTGTACTAGTTCTGCTCTCAGTCTCCCTCTGAACCTGTGTTTCCACTTAGGAGCACAGCTCTGGCTTTACCTTACCTCCAACTCCTTACTTACAAACCAGCTCCACTCTGTTAGTAATCCCC
>JBBPQN010001172.1:0-10151 GCA_038092575.1 Boletus subluridellus
GGGAAAGACTACTGGTTATAGATAAATGAGAGAAGAGTTCGTGAGAGAAGAAGAATGATGATGAGAAGAAAGAAGCGGAAATTAATAAGGTGTGTGTGCAGCGTGTTTGTCTAGACCATAGGTCACATGTAGTTTCCCATGGTCATGTGCACATCACGTGACTTCGAAGTCTGAAGTTTGTGTAAAGTAATGCATGAATGCGCTAAGTTAAAAAAGTTTGAAAATATAGTATATCATAACAATTTGCAATGACTACATCCTCTCCTCACCAAACATGGATTACATCCCCTCCTATATCTTCGGGCAGGCTGTCTTGCACACTCGTCAAGATGGTCGTTGGGGCTACATCAACCTGTTTCAGACGCCACAGCAGTTCTCCAAGGAGTTTCCATGGTCGTGTGTCATTCCGCACACAAATATTTTGTTTGAGCTGACACAATGCTTGGGATACTGACAATTACGTAGATACCATCGAGGACAAGGAACTCGAACACGATCAATGGGTCTTCTGGTATAATGTCTCAGCCAAGAATCTTCCTCACGACCATGCTGACAACCCCTACATGGGGTGCCTCAAACTTTACAGCATAGAAACTATGGAACATTGCGAGTTATTTCTCAAAGGCCAAGTCAATGCCTATGCCAAGCACTGAGGTCGTCCAAGTGACATTCTCAACACACTCGTTCAGGCTATCCAGTAGAATCTCCTCACTTTACAACAAGTCCCCATGGTTTGTGGTGATCTTGCTGTGGTTTTTGCAGATTTCCAGTGCTGTTGTCTTGACCTCTATGCCAAGATTGAATTTGATATTGTCATGAGGGACAGACTGGATCTCATGTGGGATGGCAACAGTTTTGAGGTGAACTGTAACTGGATGGGCACGTTCACCAATGAGGCCAAGGTAGCAATAGCTATGTGGCAGGCAGGCATTCCTGTCTGGCACATTCGTCAATGTCACCAAGTGCCATCTGAAATGGGAGTTGGAAATGTAATATCAATGTGATGGAATCCATCTGTGAAAACAAGTATCTTCGATGACAATCCTCTCCCTCCCATTCACACAGGTTTTCCCGGTCAAGCTCATGCTCATCTCTGTCATCCAGTTGGTTTTGTCAGTATATCTGAATATGGTCCTATCTTTCCTGATGAATCCCTGGCTGAATGGAGGGCACATTCAGCCACTCTCCCTGCAATCACTCTCCCCACCGTCACATCCAATCCTGCCTCTGTATCCATCCCTGCCGGTCAGGTTGTCCAATTGGAGCCCCTTTTTCACACTCGTTGTGCAAGTACGAACATGGTGGAATCTATCTCCGCCGACGTCATAGCACAGATCTTGGAGTGTGTGGTTAGCGATGTTGGCAAGGCTGTTACCCCTTCCTTGGCCACATGGATCACAAGGTTGGAACAGTCCTGCAGCCCATGTAAGTCCTGTTTGTTATTTTGCAACCATATGATATTCAGAAAAATCGTTAGATGGTTCTCATCACCCTGCCACAACAACGAGCTGTGACCCCTTGTGGAACAAGCCAGTTTCATTCCTTCTGCCAAAGATCGATCTTGTGTGGGATGTGGCCTTGTCTTGCATAGATCATGAGGGCAGTGCTGCCCATGCCAATCCATTATGGAATGGCTTTGCATTCCCCGACCCACTCCTTTTTGTGAGGGTTCAGGGCAGCAACCATCACAATCGCTATCTTGTGAACTGGTTAATCATTCGCCGCCAGTGGACACATTTTGTGGCTCAAGGACGCTTCCAGCCCCTTACAGCGAGATCATGGCGGGAGATTCTCAACAGTCTCCCACAATTTATCAAAGAGAAAGATCATGCGGCCCCTGCATATGCAACCTACTGGCAAATTGATTGGTTGTTTCCACTGCCTTTTATAGAGGATACTACATCAGACCCATCTGTGTGGAGCAAGGCATTGTGTGCTGCAAAGAAGAGTCAAGAACAGCGACAGGCTGTGCTGGATTCCCTAGGAGTGCAAGGTCCTTTCTTTCAGACCTTGCAACGAGAGGTTCCAGAAGTGCTTCACTTCCACCAGGAGTCAATTCCAATTGAGCAGCTTCCCGGCATGTCAACTGAGCTCTTGTGGCAGGTGGTGTGGGAGATTAACAAGTTGTGCTTTCGATTCAAGTTCCAACTCCTGGACCACCAGTTGACTTCTCATTCCTGCTCAACTGCTGCGAGTTTTGAAAGTCATGACAATATGGTCACCTTAGTCTTTGAAACCCTTTCTCTCCACGCCATTGCAGAGCATCATCTCCCCAGGCAGCTGGAATTTCTCATTTCTAAAACCTTTCAGATCTGTCGAGGCAGTGTTGAGTCATTCTGCTGCATCCTATCATCATGGCCTGGCTTTCCCAACACACTTCAGAAGCCCATGCCAAAAGTGGAAGTGGACTTTATTATTGCTGAGAGCCAACTGTTGGACTACTACTTGTGTACATCATACCAGTTTCTAGGTCGTTGTCCATCTGTCCCCCATGTCCCTGTGTAAAAATATCCTTGCCATTGTTACGAAAATTCTTACTGCAATGTGTTGTAATGGACTCCATTCTCTGCTTACCCTGCATGGTTGGAACTGACAGGGTCAGTACTTGATGTGAGAATAACCAGGCACTAACTGTGACAGATCTCCATTGTGTTCCTGTCATTTCCATGCCACTCAACCACAAGGTTTCACAGGAAGTAAGGTTTCACACCCTCCATTTCCCCCTTCTTTACTCACCATGTCTTTCGCTCATCCAAAGATACTATGCAAGTCAAAGTCATCCTCCCCAGTGAAGGCCAGCAGATTACCTGCCACTGAGCCCTCATTGAACACGTTTATAATTACTAATGATGTTTACCGCAAGTATTGATGTCTGGAGAACAAAACACTCGCATAGCCAGTGATTTGCATAGATAACGACAAGATCTATGGTCAAGCAGCATTAGGCTTGTCCACCTCAGCTGCTCCCTTCCCAGCTAGAGTCACAAGGCATTGCAGACGTGTATTCGACATCACTGACAACAATCCCCCCAGTGATGCTGGGTTTTCTCTCTCATTTGCACCATCAACTCCTCCATCATCCCCACAGAAAGGTGGCAGCAAGAGAGCTTGGCAATGGGCTCTTTGGTGTGACTCAGTCATTCCGTCGTTGATTGATCCTTACCTTGAATATCTTGCCCCCTCCCAGAGGCAGTCACGAGGTATGCCTTGTAGCGATGTTCCATGTGGATGTTCAACACAGCAGAAAATTACAGTCTCTTGTGTATCATTGGACAGTAAGTGCTTGACCTCTCATTAATGTTAAAAGTACTGATTAAAGCTGTCCAGACATTGAACAGATTGTAATAACTGTATGCTTGTGCAACCCGGCGCCACGTCAGCTCGTAGCAAGAGGTCTCTTTCCATGCACACCAGTGGTGCCAAGCCTTGCTGTGTCCATTCCCATGTTGGGATTCAACCATGAATGCTTCCTCTGACTTGCCCCAAATGTTACCAGCTGGTGTGGTGCAGTTGAGAGCTTCTTGAAAGGGAGAAAGTACAAGCTTGCTTCCATGGTATGATTTTGACAGTATTCAGAAATGTGGGTTGTTGATTATTATCACAGGACACTCTCCACTGCTGCTATGCAAATGCTTTCCACTGGTACCTGTCTCTCTACCATGCTGCGGAAAGTTGAGTAGATGCTATGGTTGCTTTGGCACGACCTGTTATGGTTGGCGATATCCCCCCATCTTTTTCCCCTACCATTCCTTTGGACTACCCTGGGCCGTCTCTCTGGGACGACATCATTGCTTCCTTGCAGGACTATGCAGTGTCAGACACTGCCCTCAAGGATAGCCTCCTTGATCTGTTCCCTCCCAACACCGCCCCTTTCTGATCCTATATCTCCTGACCTGGTTTCTCCTGATTCTGTATTGATCCTATTTATATTCCGATTCCTTCCAAGGACACTGCCCCCTTCCATCACGTGCCTCTTATACACGACGCGTTTCTTACCTCATCATCATGATAGTGCCTCCCCTCACGTTACATTCAGACTCTGACTCACCTGCCCTAAACCAACTCCAGGCAATATATATATTCGCACTCTGCCTGTATTGCTTCTTTAACTTGAACCTACACAATCTATCATGTATCTTGGAGTTCACCGCTGGCTTGCTTCTCTCACCAGCTCTCGTGCTTTATCTTTTGCTTCACCATCGTCTCTCTCATGAGGGCGATCTTCGGTCGATCATCACCAGGGTGTTGATTGTTGTCTGACTCAGGCTGAGCAGACCCAGGATGAACTCCAACTACATGTTGGTGTTCCATTGTTACATTGGTCACAACAAAAGGTTCAAGTTTCTACTCGTTGGTGCTACCAAGCCCAAACCCCTACCACATCAGACACTGCCGGACACAGCCACATAGGTCAACATGAGGCATATCAATCTTACACAACTCCTTTCAGGAGAACCAGAGGACGACAAGGAACATTGTATATCTCCACCCCACCCCCCTGCCCAGTCTTCTGCCTTCTCTCCCCTTCCCACTTCAGAATCTTGACGAGTGTCTGGGTCTTCACAAAGTAACCCTATCACAAGTCACCCTCCCCCACCTAGGAGGAACTCCCCTGCCCTCTCTCGATCATCATCAGTCGGTTCGCACCCTCCCACCAGTCTCACTCAGTACTCCATTCCCGAGGAGGAAACAGTGGGCTCTGAAGGAGGAACCTACGAGAGAACCATTCTCACCGGAGCGGACGCAGAAGCTTATCTTGCAGCCGACCCAAGACCTCCCCCTATCCCTGAACTGGACCCAGACTACCCTATAGGAGACGAAGAAGACGACGACGAAGACATGACGAAGGACATCAAAGCAGCCATCCCTGAGGACTTCACTGGAGAAGGAAAGGACGCCAACAGGTGGCTCCTAGGAATGGATGGATACTTCTCCCTCCACCCGGACCTATCGGACAGGGCAAAAGCCCTCATACTGTTAAACTGCATGCCTAATGGAAGAGGCAAAGCATTCGCAGAAGCATGGTTGATCAAACTTGCAGATCAGACCATCCCACACAGAGACAAAGACTATGCACATGTAAAGGAGGCTTTCGCCACCACATTCTTCCCCTATGACACCACATCCCATGCACAAGTAGAGCTTGCTTCCTTAAGACAAGATTATAAGGAAGGCTTTGATAAATACCTTGCAGAGTTCATGGTCCTCACTACCCAAGCTGGGATCAAGAAGAAGGCAGCCTTACAAGAATGGTTCCTTTGAGGACTCGACAGGGAAATTGCTACTCAGCTATCGCTTTCTAACATCCTTAAAACTGCTGAAAAGATAGAGGATGTTTACAACAAAGTGGTGGAGATAGAAAGTGGCCTAGCACAGATCAGGGATATGGATAGGATCCCTCGACCACCTCCACCAAGAAAGACAGGGCACCAACATCGCCACAATCCCAACACAATGGACGTGGACCGCATCATGCTCACACCAGAAGAGAGAGCTTGTTGCCACAGGAACAACTTATGCTTTGTATGCAAGAAGAAACGGTGTTCAATGAAGAACCACCCCAGGACTGGACCTCCCAGGATGGGAGCCAGAGCTCATGCAGTCATGAGCACCCTGCTGAAGAAAGACCCATTGGAGTCTTACATCAAGAGTCTGGAGACTTGCTCAGACAAGGACAGGATCCTTCGAGCCCTCAAAGCGGCTTTTGAGGAGAACAGAGACAAGAAAGGGGAACTTCTCCCAGACACCAAGGAGGTATGGGGAGAAGAAGATATTAACACTATCGAACTAGGGGAAACTCCAGTTCAAACAATGCCTGCTTCGCATTTTGAGGAGGAAGGGATGGACCAATATCATCTCCTTCCATCATGATTGTGCCTATATTTATTTCTGGATCAAAAACCAATTCTATTTGCATTCCCATCTCAATCCAGAATAAACGTGCAACAAAAATCATTGGCCTAAATGCATTAATCGACAGCGGAGCAACTGGATGTTTTCTCTCTCAACAAGTGGTTGAGAAGCACAAGATCCCCATGATCCCCCTCCCTCACCCGATCAAAGCTTGGAATGTAGATGGATTGTTAAACCAAGCAGGAGATATCACCCACAAGATTGCTGCCATACTCAATATGGACAGAGTACTAGAAGAGCAGAACTTCTTCATCCTAAACTGCAGAAAGGATGACTTGATACTAGGACTGCCCTGGTTACGGGCAGTAAACCCAACCATTGATTGGACAACTGGACAAGTGACCATAGACCCCAGGTGGTACAAAGAATGACACTTCAACCACCCAAGGGCGCTTTCCCAGAGGTACTTGCTAAAGTATCTGGAAGCCAACGAAGACATCAGAACGGAGAAAGATTTAAGGACATCCTTCCACCAGAAGAAACCACTGCATAGAGCCTGCGTACTATGCACACAACATGACTCTAAAGTCCCGGACTTCCTTGTAAGGAAGACAACGTTATCGACCACCCTCACACAGAAAGAGGGAGTTCCAAGGTGGAACTCCCCACCCCATACAAAGACTTCGAAGATGTCTTTGAAAAGGAGGATACCACCAAATTGCCACCATTCAGACCATATGACCACACCATCAACCTATGAGACACCTTCGTACCCCAACAAGCCAAGACTTATCTGTTGTCCCTGCCAGAGCAACTCGCATGCAAGGAATTCATTGATGAACACCTAGCATCTGGGAAGATCACGCCATCAAAATCTCCCCAAGCCTCCCCGTTCTTCTTCATTCAAAAGAAGGATGGGAAGCTACAACCTTGCCAGGACTACAGATATTTGAATATGCATACCATCAAGAATGCGTACCCCCTCCCACTCATCACCAACCTAGTGGACCGAGTATGAGGATCTTCCATCTTCACAAAGTTTGATGTACGATGGGGGTATAATAATATCCTTATCAAACCTGAGGACAGGTGGAAGGCCGCTTTCGTCACCCCTTTTGGCCTTTATGAACCTATGGTCATGTTCTTCGGGATGTGTAACTCCCCAGCCACCTTCCAGGCCTTTATGGATGACCTGTTTGGGGATTACATCGCCAAAGGGTGGTTAATCATCTACATGGACGACCTCCTTATTCATTCTTCCAACCCCGTTCTTCATGAGGAAAGGACGAGGAAAGTGCTCCAGAGGTTCAGAGAACATGAGATGTTCCTGAAACTGGAGAAATGTACCTTTGCGGCATCAGAAGTGGACTACCTAGAACTCGTCATCAACAAGGATGGAGTCAAGATGGACCCCACCAAACTACGAGCAATTGAGGAATGGTCCAGATCCAACATCACCAAGGAGGTATGCTCCTTTCTCAGGTTCTGCAATTTCTACAGGAAGTTCATCCCTTTCTTTTCAGACATTGCACGCCCCCTCCTTGACCTAACCAAGAAGGGAGCCCCCTGGAACT
Source organism: Boletus subluridellus (assembly GCA_038092575.1). NCBI lineage: Eukaryota > Fungi > Basidiomycota > Agaricomycetes > Boletales > Boletaceae > Boletus > Boletus subluridellus. The sequence continues at coordinate 7,428 of JBBPQN010001172.1, forward strand.
GGACTTCGTCCCAAGAGAAGTCTTTCCTCAGTCTGCAGAAAGCCTTCACCATAAGGCCTGTGCTGGCCTTCCCTGACACCTTGAAACCATTCACCCTGATGGCCGATGCCTCTTTAACGGCCTCTGGAGCAGTCCTCATGCAGGAAGACTCCAATGGAGAACTACACCCATGTGGCTACCTCTCCCAGACTTTCTCTCCTGCCGAGAGAAATTATGATATCTTTGACCGGGAACTCCTCGCTGTCATCCGTGGACTTGAGGATTGGAGACAGTATCTCCTAGGATCCCTGCACCCAGTTAAGGTTCTCACTGACCACAAGAACCTCACCTACTTCAAGGAACCCTGAAAGCTGTCCAGATGGCTCCTATTCCTCCAGGATTTTGACCTGGATTATGTGGCTTTACCCGGAAGTAAAATGGCCCCTGCTGACACACTCTCTCGGCAACACGAAGTGGACACCTCTGAGAACAATAAGAATGTCCAAATACTCCCCTCAAACACCTTCATCCAAGCTATTGATATAGCCCTTGCGGACAAGATTTGGGACTTGTCCTCCACAGACCCCTTGGTTCTGGATGCCCTCCACAAGATGGAAACGGAGGAACCACTTTTCAAGTGGTCTCACCTGTTGGACTGGACCTTCTCCAACAGCTGTCTCTACTACAAAGAGTGGTTATACATCCCGGAACCCACTCGGCACAACCTGGTGGTCACTGTCCATTCTTCCCTCTCTGGTGGCCACAGTGGCCACCTTCGAACAACTGCCCTCCTTTCCTGGGACTACTGGTGGCCTGGGCTCTCCTCCTATGTGCGGAGGTTTGTTGCAGGATGCATGGTTTGCCAGTCGAGCAAAGTGCTCACTCACCCCACTGTTCCCTCCCTTGTTCCCCTGCCTGTGGTGACCTCTTGCCCTTTTCCCCACATTTTGGTGGACTTGATCACCAACCTCCCCCCAGTCGACGGATACAACTCTATCATGGTCGTGGTCGACCATGGGCTTAGTAAGGGGGTAATTGTTGCTTCTTGTGCCAAAACCATTGACACTGCCGGAATTGCCTGGTTGTTTTTCTCCAAAGTTTTCAGTCACTTTGGACTCCACGACAAACTGATCTTGGATCATGGTCCCCAGTTTGCATCTGCCTTTGCCAGGGAGCTCACTTGCCTCCTGGAATATGATGTTTCTCTCTCCACCACATATCACCCCCAGACTGATGGGGAAACTGAACAATATAACCAGGAACTGGAGATGTTCCTCTGTATCTTTTGCACCAATTTCCCGCGAGCATGGCTCAAAATGCTCCCTATGGCTGAATATGCTCATAACTCGGCAGTACATTCCGTAACCAGCAAAACTCCCTTCTCTTTGTTAATGGGATATGAACCACAAGCCTATCCCCCCCTAGGAAAAACATTCCTACCCACTCTCGAATCCAGACTGGATTCCATATCCCAGGCCTGCAAGGAAGTGGAAGCCACCCACAAGCTGGCCCAACAACACATGAAAGAGCGACAAAAGTCCTCCTTCAAACCATGGAAAGTAGGAGACCAAGTATGGCTTGAGACAAAAAACCTTCACCTCCAAACCCTCTCAAAGAAACTCTCTCCCCAATGAACCAGCCCCTTTCAAGTGTCCAAAGTTGTCATGCTGGTGGCTTACCAACTAGAACTCCCATCACGATGGAAGATCCATAATGTCTTCCATGCCTCCCTCCTGTCTTCCTATTGGGAAACCCTGGAACATGGCCCAAACTTCACCCAACCTCCCCTGGATCTCCTCGGAGGTGAGGAAGAATATGAAGTTGAAGCTATTATTAACCATCAGGGAAACTTGGACAAGAGGCTGTACCTCGTACACTGGAAAGGCTATTCAGCTGCCGAACGAATGTGGGAGCCCACTTGCAATTTAGGAAATGCCAAAACCATCCTAAAAGAGTATAAAAGAAAGAGCGGACTCTGAATCCCTCTCTCTTAAGAACTCCCATGATGTTCCCTTTCCTCCCCTCTGTTCCCCTTTCCACTCGCATCCATCGCCTCCCCGCCTCTGCCCATCACCTCATCTATGTTGCCCTCCTCGAGAATCAAGAAGCATCGGTCGCTCTTGAGAGACTACCACTCTTCTCATGCAATGACACCCTCATCCACCTCCTCCATCTCTACAGACAATATACCACCATTCGATCCCTTCTCCCCTGGGCTGCCTGGGACATGACAAATTCCCATGTCGGTGCTGAACACTCCTATGCTGGGCAGACATCAAATGTCTCACCATTGGCCTCCATTGAACAAGCCATACTCGAGATCAGGAACACCATACTTGACGCATTCCACGTCGAGCACCTCCACTACTGCATCTCCATACTCCCCCTCGCCACCATCTTGACGTTCCTTTACCCTGTCATCTTTTCCCTTCTGGAAGAAGAGAGACAAGCATACTTTAACAACGACCCCCTTCCTCCCAATGTTGATGTCTTTGATGGAGCAGCTCACTCCTCCCCGTCCTCCTCTTCCAGTAATATCAGAGGAAGCCAGGGCACTCAATGACCTCATCTCGAGCTTGAAAGCTGAGTTGACGTCGGAACCTTCATCGACCCAAGAAATGACGACCCCTCCTCCGAGTCCACCATCATCCCCACTCGCCCCACCACCCCCATACCCATTACCCCTCCTTCCGACCCAAGGTCCCCTCGCCCCCGCAGACGGCAGTGCGGTAGAGGCCTTGTCTC
>JBBPQN010001173.1:0-10150 GCA_038092575.1 Boletus subluridellus
TGTTTTGTGCGCGGTGTGTCACGAGTGGGTCTAATGCGGATCGTACGCTCGTCATGAACGCCCTGCAGTCGAGATACGACGAGCACTCAGGCTCGCACCTCGCAGCGTAAGGTTACTGTTGCACAACGAGGAAAGGTTTCGCCAATGTTGACAGCTTGCCTGGTCCTGGCAACGAGATCACCCAGCTTGGACCCGAGTAAGAACAAGCGCCAAAGACACGAGGCGACTGCGTGAACAAACCTAGATAGAGAACAAGGAAACGTGGTTGTAGACCACTTTGCGGACCACCAGTAAACCAAAAAGCCTCAACGTTCTTCACTCTTCAAAACCGCGACTGTGTACCATCAGTGAGGATGTCGTCGACAGAGACCGGTGCGCAGCAGTTCTGAGGAGTGATTGTGCGATGTTGACAATCCAGTAAAACACAACAATAGTACTTGACACTGGTGGCTCTGGTTGGGTGCTGGCAGTCGCGTTCCACCCCGACGGAATGCATCTTTTGGGAGGGGGCAGTGATGGGGTTCGACGATGGCGACTTGCGGACGGTCAAGAAGTCGGAAAGCAGACGGGAATGGGGTTGCGCGCCGTTTCCGTGTCAAGGGAGTGGGTAGTGTGCGGGACTATGAAGGGGGCAAGCATATGGGATGCAGAACTCCGGAAAAAAGTTATCGACGTCGAGGACACAAACGAGGTGTGTGCAGTCGACGTCTCCGCGGACTCGACTAGATTTGCCACTGGGGCTGGAAACAACAAAGCGAGCATCTGGAGTATAACAAGCGGAGAGAGACTCATTGGCCCGCTCGAACATGTCGACTTTATCGCTGGAATCAAATTCTCCCCCGATGGCGAGCACATCGCTACTACTTGCGGGGCAGGTTCCATCCGCATCTTCAACAGTCGCAATGGCGATGAGCTCATTACCATCAAAGCTATCGTATCATCAATACAGCCAAGCACTCCGTTTGCATGGTCCAACCGTGACGATGGTCAGCAAATTTTTGCCGCATCTGACAACAACAAAATCAAGTCTTTTGAGGCCACCACCGGGTCCCAACTTGGCGAATCACAGATTCTCAATGGCGACGACAATAATGACAACGTCGAGTCTATCGCTCTAGCTGCCAATGGGTCATTCGTTACTACCTATGCAGGCCTGACCATCTCATTCCTGGACACATCAACATTGACACGGATTGGCCCAACCATCAAGGACAGTGAAAGTATAGAGTCGATCGCCCTCTCCACAGACAGCAAATATCTTGCAACTGGACAACGTAACGGGAGAGTCAGCGTGCGTAATCTCCGTCATATTCTCCCGGAATATTATAGCCCTCCGAAGGTAAGCACATGTCGATTCACAATGGTATCATGTCAGATGAGCCCAATTCCATTTGACATACTACATTAGGAGTCTACCCACGAGGAACGACAAGCAGACGATACTCACAGCGAAGACGGCAATGGTGATCTCCTCGAGGTATGCGTTCGCTCTTTCCCCCTCGAACCAAGTTCTCACGATTGCATAGGTCGAGGTACCGTCGAGCATGCCCGCTACCCAGTTCGATTACGACGATGTTGGTGATTATTATATTCTCCTCCTACTTCCGTGTTGACCCTCTACAGCCACCATCCTCTGCCCATCCCAGCGAGGACGATGGGCCGCAGTCGGCAGATGCTCCACCCCCTCGGGAGGGAGATCTCAACACTTCCAGGTCATCTCTGGGCATTCTGACACTCAAAAGGCTACTACCGACGCGGATCATGAAGAGTAAAAAGGACCCGGCGTTGCATGAGCCCGATCGAGTGACGAGAAAGTCGCGTCAGCCTGTCGATCATCAATCTCGTTCCCACTCACCAGCAAGAGTGGAAGCCATGAATGAAGGACCTTCCAGGATGGCTGCAGGTCAGCGTGTACGAGTGAGTGCTCTTCCTTCATAGACGATCGGTTATGGTGTGTCTAACATATCGTTATAGCGAGCGGTCGCGAAACCCGTTGAACAACGAAAGGTTCGTTGTTCCTCCAGTTCATATGCAGGGACTCACCAAACGCTACAGCGTAAGTCGCCTGCCAAACGCAAGCATCCAAAGAAAGGTGCTTCTCATGGCGGACAAGGTGCTGTGGACCTAAAGGAAGCAGGTCCAGTGGGTCTTTTTCCGGTGATGCAGAACTCGTCACGACAGTTCACATCCTATTAGGTGCAACAAGCCAACGATCCGTCTCAACCCTCAACCGGGGGGATCCATGTCACGGTGCGCGCACTTTTCTTTAGCTTACATTATTACACTCACAGTGGGTCAGGATCAACCAGAATCAGGGGATGCTATCGTTTCGATCCGGTTCCGGATACCCGGATGGATGTTGTGTCGCGGCTCAGGTACTGGAGATGGGACGCACGGATCTAGGTGATTTGGTAGACGTGTTATGCAGACATCGATCGTGCAGTTCCTTCGGTTAGTTCACCTCGCAGTTTTGGCATGAGCCCGTCCATGATTGAGCTCATCGCGATCTTCGCCCCCTCAGTTAATTGTATCCCATATAGTAGGCAATCCCTCTCACAATCCACACTGTAGACAATAACCTTCTCGAGCCATGGAGCCTGCCCATTCACGTTGTATTCTACTCTCTTTGATCACCGCACACCATAATTCGAGAATGGTACATTCGGACGACCTGAACTACTCGGTCAACTACAAGACGACCGCGTTTACACTCCCCCCCAGTTCATTTTGAGCGTGCTTGCGCCATTTTCCTGGCGAAACCGTCAGGATCATTCTGATGAAAAGCACATGCCCATGGTTTTGGACAATCGCTAAGACTCCGACCATGCGAGTACAAGGATGTAAAACTGAAAGAGTAATGCACACTAGTTTCTTCACAGTTCGTCTTACTGATCAGTTCACGCAAGCAAAAGTTCCTCGCGCCCTGAACTCTGACACTTTGCCGTCACCACCTCAAATGTACCCAAGTCCGATTTGCCCTCGTATCATGATACACGAGATTCAAACGACATGTATTCCAAATTCGAAATTTGGGTGGTGCGTAGATTAGTTACTGATGCTGCCAGACAGGGAAAACTTAGGGATTGCAACTTTGCCGGCATGCGAAGATCTGACAAACAAACCGTGAGACAGCAAGTCAGCAAGACGCATGTCGCCACTTGGGAACTGAAGTACTGACCTCCGTATCCTCATCATAGTATTTCCAATACCCCCGTATGGATGTCCTTGGAGGTAGGGATCTTGCGTACCTGCGCGACGATGTCGTGCTCCGCGGCAACTCTCTTGAATTCTTGATGCCCTTTCCGTTCGAGCACCAGTGCATTAAAGGGCTGTTGGAGACGCACGAGCAGCCTCAATGCTCGGGTATGGCTATCCAATAGAGCTGAAGGCGCAGCACTCGTCTGGGGAGGAGAAACGTCCGTGTCAACATCTGACTCAGAGTCCGAGCCCAAGTCCACGTCATCTCCCCAAGCACTGAGCGGGTAGGTCTGATCCAGGATATCGCGAGTCCAAGGATGCACGAGCAATAGCTTGCGTGGTTCCATCAGCGGGAGCCAGTCCTTGGTCTTGATCTCCACATCACCCAATGCGGATACCCTCGCACGGTACGTGACCTCTTGAACACGGCCAGCCGAGGGTTGACAAACAAGTCTTTTGACAAAGAAGACGATACATGGGAGATGTAGACGACGGTTGGCAAAGCGGGCTGGTGGCAGACGGGCGACGCGGTCATAGATGATCATGGCTTCCTGCTGCGCCAACGCACCCCGTATTTCCGTGACGCGAATTTCCATTTCGTCATCTGCGATTGGGGGTGGAGCGTATGGCGTCCGGTTATAGACGGCAAGAGTGTCGGGGAGACAACTGTTGTACGCCGATGACTTGCCTGTCCACGCCAAGACGGTCACTTCACCCGAACGAGCAACGGTCTCCTCCAAAAGATGGCCGAGCGCAGCCTCCCCCTCACCGTAGTTTGGTCTGATGTCACTTTTGAATATGCCGATCAAGGAATACGCAACGTCTTCCTCCACGGCCGCGTTACGCGTCGAAGCTAACCGAAGTTTCTCCCGGACCCCGAGATCGCTTGGACGAAAAGTAACTATAGTCTGTGAAGCGACTTGGATAGCGTCCGCGAGCTCCTGCATGATGACTGGAGAGTCCTTGTGATTCGGGCGGGTATCATTGAGGTATGGCTTCCATTTGCAATCGTAGAAACGAATGATTTTGGGCGAGAGGAGTTCTTGAAGTGTCCAAGCGCGTGTCATCCATACACTGTTCGGGAGGGCGCCAGGCACAGAAGGTGACGCCACGTTCGCAAGAAGAACGAGCGTCGCCGCCGATTCTTCATACCATTTGTACATCGAAGTGAGTGACTGGTTCAACAACTGGCTGGTCGTCTTGTCTATACAGCAGGTGTCGCTCCATGCCCACCGATAACCGTCGTCACGGACTAACTCGCAGAACTTGCGGAGTTTGTCGTTAGTATGTGACGGATCCAGTTTCCAGATTGATTCGACCACATGCCATGATTGACATCTTGGAATGTTGGTTCTTTTCCTTCCCATACGTGGGACAACATGACATATTGGAAGTATTTTGAGACCACTTGCAGGATATCCGCATGGTTGACTTCCATCGTCATAGAGGACATAAGTTCCTTGAATGCAGATTCCGACTTGAATATGTGAGCTCGCTCCCGCCTGTCACATAGGCGACCAGTTGTGACATCAATGAGCACAAGAGGGCAAATCTTGAAGATCTCGCGAATAATCACATCCGCGATCGCCATTGCCTCGTGTGGAGTAACGTAGTTCTCGCGAAGTTCTATGGAATAAATTCAGTACACAACCTTCAAGGTGGGATGGCTGACACTTACTGCTGGTCTCTGGATCACGAGACTTTTCAATCTTCAAGAGCATGATGTTAAATGCCTCAAGTGCTTCATCATAACTATGCATGCCATGGAGAGCAACATGTTTCCTCTCATACCCCCAGGGGCTTTCAGAGTCTAGCTTGATCAACTGAGAGGCAACCATTATTCAGAACCATGTAAGAACACACAGCAGAATATATTTACCTCATTTGCATCATGCAAAGCATCCTTCCACATCCCTTTAGCAACTTGTGCTTTGCTTCTCTTAATGAGAAGTTGCTGAAGAATTGGAGGGTTAAGAAGCAATGCTGCAGAGTAGTGACCAATTGCTTCCTTGTGGTCCCCAGACACCATACTTGTGTCTCCTAGGTGCTCAAGCTCCTTGATATGCTGCTGTGTGAAATCTGAAAATACCATCAAACAATAGATGGATATTAACTACTGTCAAACATATTATTTACTTACTTTCAAACCATTCCAATCTGCTATCATGCCTAAGCATTTTATTCATCTGCAGGTCACTGCTCATTTTCTTCAGGCATTCAACTGTGTTTGTCAAGGATCCAGTATCTTTGAGGACCTCACATATTGCCTGATAAACTTCAAATTTGAGAACCTTGAACTTGAATACAAAAACAAATTTGATCAGTTGCTTATATATTTTATAAGAAATTGAAGGCATACCTTTGTGGAAGCATCCAAGGCTTCCTTCCATGAACCACTCATCAGCCTTATCCTGCTCCACTTCATTAGAAGCCCCTTGGAAACAAGAGAACCAAGAACTAATGCAGTTGTGTAATGCATACATGCTTCCTCAGGTTTCTGGGAACTCAATGCCATATCTCCAAGACTTTCCAGCTTCTTAGAACACTTCAGTTCCAAGCCTGGAGAATATAAAGTGGTGGTCATCCAAGCACTATTCCAGTCACTTACAAGAAACCCAAATTTCCTGATCATTTTCTTCAACAGTTTCTCCCAAATTTCCTGTCATCTTTTGAAACCACTCATTGGCTTCTGTCACATGGCCCACTGCTTCAAGAGCCTTTACCATTGCCTGGTAAATGGTAAATCTTGGAACCTGGAACTTTGAACCAAAGTCAATATAAATGTCAATACTAGATAAAGCATACCTGAATGGCAGCACTCAAAGTTACTGCCCATGAATTGCCCATCAACTTTGCATTGGTCCACTTGGTTAGAAGACCCTTTGGGATTTCTGGGCTGAACATTGATGCAGTCACATAATGTATGCAGGCTTCTTCATGGTTTCCAGCATCCATTGCTGAATCACCATCTAACTCAGAGACTGTAACACACTGTTGACCAAAATCTGACACCAAATATTAGAAGCACATTGACCAAAGCAGATATGACATAGCTCACCTCCCATCCACTCTTTGATCTCTTTGCTTAGGATTCCTGACTCATCTAAAGAGTTGAGAAGCTTAAAACCTATTGCTGTTACGATTCATCCTGGGGTACGCCTACCCCTATTCATTTTCTTTCACCTCTTCGATTCTTCCTTCGCCCTCGCCCGCTCATACTTCTCCGAGTATTCTCTTTTCTTTTATCCCTTCGTTCTCCCTTTGTCCCCGCCCGCTCGTACCTCCCCGAGCGCTCTCGTTCTTATGGGGAATCCCCATTACCTTGTCCATTACCTTGTACAACATTCACCCTTCGACCTGGTCGTCTAGACCACCTCTTTACTTGTTTACATTTAACCATTCCTAGCTTCGCCCTTCGCCCGGTCTTCTAGACCACATTTACCCTTGACCATGGCCCTTCGCCCAGACCTCGCCCTTAGCCCCATTCTTACCATTCCCAGCTCGGTCTGTGCTCGGCTACGATACCTACTTAAGTCCCTACGTCGCACACATGTACCTTAGTCTTGATCTCCCTAATTTATCCCTGAATATCCTTGATTCCACCTTCGCTTGCGTGTACGCCCAACCGGCTACAGAACACCTCAAGACCCTACATCTCCACCTTGAAACAACGTCCCGGAATAAGGCCATTTAGGACTAGGGCTACGCTCGCCCCTACCCGGGTCAAGCATAACAATTGCTGCCTCCTTGAGATGTCTTGCAGCATATGATGCTTCACACAAGCATCTCCAAATTGTAGGTTGGAATCCATGAACTCCAACCAAAAATCTTCCTCGAATAGTAGGCATATATCACAATAACACACAGTGAAAGACTCACAACTGAAATTGTCTGTAGCTCCAGACTTTCATGGGCCAGAGTTGGTACCATTGCATCCTGGAATGATTGTATTGCATGTTCATAGTCTCCTTCCTTCATGTAGATCTTTCCTTTGAGAGCATGCATTTGTGCCTTCAAATATTATTAGTTGGCAAATTAAGCTTGGAGTTTATGAGTACCTGAACAGAGGGATAAAATGGCATGTCATGCATAGCAATCATGTCTTGGAGGCGTAGCATTGCATCATCATGTCTCCCACTTAGAAAGCAGAGGATAGACTGAGTAGAACAGGATTTTAGTCATGGAGGAGACCACCGCAGGGAACACACCTTGATAACCAGGAGAATCTTGATGTCATCCGAATCACAGTGACCAAAAACAAGATCGAATAGCCGTATTGCGGTTTCTGCTTCTCCCTTCCCAATAAGTGCTATGGTCCTGGCAATATGACCTACGGCGGATGGTTGGATGACGATGGACTTGGGGGTACGTAAGTATATAGGCGCGTAAAGAATTGGCAGAGCGAAATACCTCTTCAGCATCATTCTGAGCCGCAAGCCACTGCTGTAAATGTGCTCGTACAAGCGCACGATTGGCGAGCATATGATAGCTAGGACTGGAAGACTTCATAATTTCCTCCGTGAGTACAACCTCGGCATTCGACCAGTCTCTCTCTATCCAAAATTTGAATGCTGCGTCATTGATCTGCATGAGAGGTAACCGAACCACAGGCTGCGGGCGGAAACAAAGAAATCAAGCCACGATGAGACATGAAATCGCCAAATGCGTCAAGGTCAAGGCTCGCGTCGTTAATGTGCAGATACTCACATCGATAAAGTAATCCGATGAAAGCACACCATTCAGACTCCGAAGTGTAATCTTCCCGTCCTCTCCGCCGCTCGCGAGATAGCGACTATCAGGCGACAGCGCGATCGTCCATATTTTGCCAGCGAGTTTGATGACAGGCCCGATTTGCTCCTGCGTGGAGACGTCCCAAAACGAGATTGAATCCCCTGCCGAAGCGACGATGAACTTGCCACTCTCGGCGAGCACGATCGAGGCGACTTCATTGTCGCTGTGAATGGGCCATTCACAGAGGATGAATCCGGTGACGACATCGAGACACTTGATCGTACCATATGAGAAGACGAAGAGCTGCGTGCCGTCTCGCGACCAGACGAGTCCGGTGGAATATGCAGAACTGACTTCCACCTGGATGTCGATGCACAATTGGCCGTCGTGACAGTCATAGATGCAAATCGACGGTCGATCCCATTTGGCCACCGCGATACGATCGCCGTTAGGCGAGAACCTGACGGCGACGACCGAAGCGTCGTATTGCCACGGCCCGAGAAGTCGTTCTCCCGTTGAGGTGCTCCACACAGATGCAGTACAGTCTTCGGAGCCCGTAGCAAAGGTCATGCCGTCCGGTGCGATATCGACGGCCAACACCCGCATTGTGTGGCCCTGGATCTCGACCTCCTTAACGTGAGTGCGTGCATTCCACACCGTCGCAAATCCGCCTCCGTTCTCCTGTCCTTCTCCACCTGTGATGATCTTTCCGTCGTCTTTCAAGGCGGCGATGGTGTTGACGCCCCCGCTCGCCTCCATAGACGCTCTAGGGTCGAAGCCGACATCGGTATCCCAGATGTGGACTTTGGCGGAGTTGAAAGTGCAGTATACGATGCTGGCGTACCTCGAGACAGCGTACTTGAGGAACGCGAGCGTGGAGATGGCACCGTCCTGAGGATCGATTTCGATCTGGTCGGCACGGTCTACTGTAGGTTGGAATCGGTCAGCATGAGCGAGGTTGCCACCCCCATTTTGTTTTTTTTTATTTAAAAAAATGGGGCTAACGATGATATCCACGTACCTATCATCCTTGAGTCGGACAACGACGTACACGGGAAGGAACAAAACGCCAAATTTGTACCAGCCGAATGCGTTGATTTATGTAGTACGCGCCAAACATGCCGTTGCCAAGCTGGCAAGCACGGCACATGGATGATGCGGCGGCCGCATACGCGGGTACTTGAATCAACGCCAATCCTATGCGCTCACGGCGCAATCATTCCCTCGAGGACCGCTAAATTTGGTGGTTGTAGACAAGTTCTCGGCTACTTTGCTGCAACCTCAAACTTGTTCTTCTATGTATTGCATCTACTCCTATTAGTAATAAAGGAGACACATTGACAAACTGGTAGCGTATCGACGACGAAAAGAAGCAAAAGAAAAACGAGAACGAAGAGGGACGTCCACACCGACTCAAACAACCTAATTCGTCTGTGCACCAACAGCCTATCGCAACACCCATCAACACCCAATGAAAACACAAAAAAGCAAAGAAAAAAAACACGCACCAGACGCTTCAAATGCTCCATAAACACCTGCAAGCTCACATCGTCCGTAAAAATCGCCTGTCCCGCACCCGCACCCTGCGCAGACCCATACATCGACACCGACATGTGCGTTGTCGACGGATTTAACTTGGACAACAAGAAACGCGCTTGACTTCCGCCCTGATCACACACGATATACCGTGGGATCGGGAATCGGTCCGTGAGGAGATCTTGGGCGTCAGCGACTGGCGATTCGAGGAGTTCCTTGAAGTTTTCGTAGCCTTCTTGGTCTTGGTAGCCTGCTTTGCGCCATTGGGCGACGGTTTCGCCGTGGAAGATGAGGATGTGGAAGAAGGTGTCGAGAAGAAGGATGACATCGGGTTTGATCGAGACGCTGTCGAGTAAGACAGGTTGTGGGGGAACGTCAAAGGTGTACGACATGAGTGTCGGTTGGATCATGATCAGGGAATTGTTGACATCTTCTTCGTTCAGGATATGTCTGCAAGGCGAACAACGTGAACATACATTCACGAAGCTACGAAAGAGCAAGCGCCACTCACCTGTAAAACGCAGTCTCGTCCGGACTGTTGTTAAACACCTGCAAAAATTGACTCCGCCTCAAATGGAACATAAATTGTGGGTAAATGCTAAAGTTGTCCGTCAACCTAAAGCTCGCCGGGTCTTCCTTCCTATAGTCTGCAAACTTTTGACACAACCGGATGAGCATACGATCC
>JBBPQN010001174.1:0-10137 GCA_038092575.1 Boletus subluridellus
GCTCGGTCCAGCCACCCATGACCCCACCGTCATCCTTGGCACCTGTACCACGGTGAACAAGAGCGACATTTACTCGCATTTCCAGCAATTCGAGCTAAGAACCATGTGTCAATTTAGCTCATTTACGAATAATCTGAGATACCTGGAGGAGAGGGTCGCGAGCGGCTTCTTCGGGTGTCCTAAGGCGAAGCTTCGCGAGAGAGCGTGTTGCATCATTCAACCGTCCACGTAAAATGAGGAAACGCGGAGATGGTGGGAGAAAGAAGCATCCAAGGCAGAGTAATACGCCAGGGAGAAATTGAAGTGCGAGAGGAATTCTCCAAGATGCTGAGCCGGAAACTGTGTCCCAGATGAATTAGATCAGAAGTTATCATGCATTGCACTCACTATTACGGGTAAGAAATCCAATCCAGAATCCGAAAACGACTCCGAGGACAATAGCGAGTTGTTCGATAGCTAGAAGTGATCCCCGGAGCTCGGGGGGGCTAATCTCTGCCATGTACAGTGGGGATAACATGCTTTTTGGAATCAACGTTTGGGACGTTGAACAAGTCTTGGGAGTTACCTTAGTGCTCCAACGCCAAATCCACCAATGGCTCTTCCAATAATCAAATCGTTGAGATTACGGGCACCGGATTGCAATCCGGAACCAAAGCAAAATACAGCTTACGGAAATTGTTGAGTAAGGAGAAACCTTGGAGTTGAAACCACGCTCGCCTGAAGCTAAGAATATAGAATGTCGCCTAGAATACTTGTCTGCAAAAACGCCGGACGATAGAGCACCGAACAGAGCACCCAGCTCTAGAGCCGCAGCTGCAATGAACACAAATTCACGGGGTGTATGCGCTCTAGAGTAGGCGGTAACCTACTCATCATTCCCTTTTCCCAAGGTCCTACTGGCCACCGAGCTAGGAAGTCTCTCATCACAAGGACATTAGCAATGACCCCTTGGTCGTATCCGAAAGATAGACCGCCTATGGATGCAAATATTGCACAACCGGCGGCGTAGCGATTGCGTAGAAGACCAGTGACTCCACGTGGACCGTAAGAGAACGAATATGAGTTGCCTTCAGCATGAATAAACAGGGAACCGCCATGTGGGGTTTCAAGCACGACACCGCGTCGCCGTTCCAGTAAGGATTCGAATGGTGAGCTTTCCTCCGCGTCGACACGTTCCTCCCTAGCGTTTGACGCGAGAGGTTCGTAACCTTCGGCCGGCATCTATGAAGATCACAATCACTGATGGCTTGAACGGAATATGAATTGACTCATACCATGGACAAGTATCGCATCGATACCAACGAGGTCAATACAGTTTGGCTGTACTTAAGTACTTACTAGTTCTTGCAACCCTTGTAAATGAGACGTTCGGAGTTTGAATATGGGAGACTCCAGGATCGTCTCGTCATACAAGTGCCGCCGTCTCCTCAAGCATCCAGCTGGTCGTCTTACAATTTCATGGAACACTGTTTATTCGCTAATAGGTCCCTCTTTTCCCTCGACGAGGCCAATGAGTAATTGCAATGAACCACAATATCGGGCAATTTCAATCGGAGATGCATATTCAAACTCCACCTGATTCCGGACTACTAAGTAACTCACAACATTCCGAAATTGTCTTGTACAGTCGCTTGACCAGCTGGGTCGCCAGATCTTCAGACTCTGCCCGACATATCGCACGACAGTCACGATTGACAACAACTCCCAGCACTCAGAAATCAGTACCCTGTGACAGGTGCGCTTCTAGTCAGGCTTCAGCTGGTATTAGACATCTTGGTATCGAAGTCTTGGCGAAAATGGTTGGGGCAAACTACATGGGCGGGAAAAGGTCCAATTCTCCCGCTAGAGGCTACTGCTGTCTCACATATAAAACGTATTTGCCAGAAACACCGCACGAGCGAAGTCAAAGGACGTCGTCGGACGTGCACAAAGGCGCTACTTCGGAAAGCAGCGTCTTGCCTCCGCTTTGTGTATAACGCAAGAAAACCGCGTTCATCCAAGCGCACCGACGCTTTCATTCGTTCTGCCGGAGATCACGCTCGCGCATGCGCGTTATGGTGCTAGCACGGACTCGGGTGCTACCTCTTCAATTAAAGTCTTCAGCGGAGACCGATTGTATTCCACAACATTGCTGAATAACACGACGCAGCGCAATGAACCGTCCAAAGTTCTCGGTGCACTTGATATTTTGGATCGTGTGTATGGTTTCTCCTTCGTCTTCTGTCTGTTGATATATTCGCGGAGAAGACATGTCCATGCGAGCTGCCATTGATCGCATCCTTCAACAACCGAATCTTGTCGGAATCAATACCCCGAAGCTTAAAGAAACCCCTTATGTTGAGCGTATGCAAACTCCTGTGGCAGTCAGGCGACCAACAGAAGCTCATCTTGACCATAAAGTACAATGGTCGAAGGTCATCGCTGGCAGTAACACTCATGCTCTGATTCACAGGACCCAGATATCCAGCATTCAGAGATAGTATTGAAGCACGTCTTTGACCCCGCAATGTCATACCCTCAAATCTTAAAATACGAACACATAGGTCTTCCTGGAACTCCGAGATATGAGCCCACAGAGAGCAGTGTTCTTTTATCGCCCGATTCTCCTAGGACATGCGGTGTAAAATTATGGGATACTTTCGACGAATCAGCAAATGCGGAAGCGCAATTATTCACAGGAGCCAATCCGTTCTTTTGTACCGAAGGTGACGAATTCGAAAAACCCAATACATTTCCAGACACTGTTGATCCACTCCCTCGGTTATCTCCCTTCCCTTCCAGTTCGCAGACATCAGACAACTTAATTCTCGACCTTGATACCTCACCTTTGGCCGCTATTCGGTTCGGACAATTAAATCACCTTTCCGAAGAAGATGACGATTGTGTTGACGCATCATCGTTACGTTCTATTCGTCGGCGGTCACGGATCTTTTCTATCCGTGAAGGTTTTGTTCCCGTGGATGATGTTCAATCCACAATCTCATCATCCACGAGCTGGGATGAAGAGGAGCTCGAACTCGAACAATCCCGTACAACACGCTGCGATGATAACCGCGCATTCCCCTCAATCGAAAACAATGACTTCCGATACTCACTTCCGTCTGAGTACGGACATGATTCCATTCGAGTCTTGACGAATCAGGAAGTTACTGAAGACAACGTACCAAGCGACATCTCGATCGATTTCTTATCTGATCCTCATCCTTGGGAAACGATCGGCAGAATCTTGAAGCTCCAGCCTCCCGAACCATCCGCAGCGCAGTCCGTCAAGATCAACTTCACAAAGGACAGGGAAGGTGTCGGCTATGTTTCTCCCGAGACATCAGGCACCTGTAATGCACATTCTTCTGATGCCACCTCTTTTGAAACGAGGATCGATGACGAGCCTCCAGACGATATTCACGATGCGTCCAGCGAAAACCATCCTATAGTCGAGATCGCGGAGCTGGAAGTACCGGACTCAGATGGTCGTATGGCAGTCGACACTCCCGGTTCGCCGCGTGCCAACAACTCTACGCGGCCGCTATTCGATGCGGGGCCTCCTTCCACTACTCGCGGTGAAGTTCCTCCGATTCCGGTGATCCACTGCACACAGAATGAATATACCCGGTCTTCGTCCCCCCTCGCTATTATCGTTGGAACAGCCGTAGCGCCTGAGCCAGATGTCGACATAACGTTCGACGGACCTTGTCTATTTGGTGATTCTGACTTGGAGGAAGACGAGTAACAGCAAACAGTGCCCCGATCATGCTTATGTAAAGTTACTCCCTCGTGCCTGCGTGACGCGTCCCGCACTGGAATAGTACTCTGAATAAAAGAACACTTCGTCTCTGACGTGCTGCCATCAAGCTGTATTTAATGACCAGGAAATATGCAATTTGACTGGCTAAGTGAGCAACCAGAAGCATTACATTCTCATCATATGCAGGTAAGCAGCCAAAAGTCTAATCACCACTCTGGGTGATACATATTGTATGGAAATGTGCTGTTTTCAACTTGGACTTTGTAAATGTCACTACACTGGAATCAGGTCCCTCGAGTGAAACCAACTAATGCATAAATGTTTGGATGGCAACAAAAGCCCAATCAGTGACATCAATCTGTTGACCTGAGTTTGTATTCCCAAGATGGAGTATTTATGGAGTCACTTGCCCTATGGCCTGAAAAGTTTCAAAGGCACAGAACATTGATCACCGTGTGAGGGAACAATGTCGGCGGAGTAATTGTGACAGTTCTTCCTTTTTTGGTCGAAGTGGATGACGTCTTGCCTGTTTCAGGCGCGGAGAGCGAACCTTGGTTGTCATCCAAAACATTCGTACGTTTGAGACTCATCGATCGCAGTCTTCTCTGATCTGCCTAACTCGATCAGTCATGATATATGACCACTTATGCAGTTGTCAACGTCAATCCGTCCGTAGTGCGCAACCCACTGCATACATTGTAACGGGACTGCCCGACGGGGCTGTGAGGCGCATAGATCGGAGTGGCGAATCGGCAGAGGTGCCACGTCTGACAGAAGCCACAACGTCCCGGCATCCCCGATGAGTGCGTTGTGGACGCCGCTCGGGTATGGGTAAACGGGTCTGATCACGCTTGAGTACTGCAAGGATGGGTACAGTATCACACGGGGACGCTAGGTTCCGTTGACAAAAATGGGAGAGGGAGGCGATGCGTCTGCATCTCTGGCGGTGTTGATACGGGGAACGAGCGGTGTGATACAGCATGGTAATGAAAGATGACGAGTTGCAGCGAAAGCGGTTCCGGGAGGACGGAGGGTGTGGGAAGGGGGGCGGTGGGGATAAAGGGCAGGTACGAAAAAAAAAAGATAGGTACATACGATATTGACGAGTACTACCGCGGGGAGCCGTTGCCTTGACCACCGACCGTGCACCAGTCCCTGCGATCTCGTCACAGCTGCAAAACGGCTACTCGCTGCCTCTCCTCTCCCCACGCGCCCTTGTCTCTTTTCTCTACTTGTCTTCTTCTTCGCCTTGGCCTACGGGGTAGTCCTGCTTTATTATCTTCCCCCTCCCTGGCCATCCCTCGCTCCCTCCCCGCCTCTCCCCTTCTCTTCGTTTTTCTTTCCCCTTCCACCGGCTGGTCCGCCTATTCGCTGCGTTGGTCAAATCCCCAGCTCAACACCCTCTTTCTCCCCCCGCTCCTATGGCTGCCGTAAATCTTCAGACAATCTCTTCAACCGTCCCCTTTGACTTCTTACCACCCAGCCACCCTCATTCCCGCTCAACCTCGATCTCCTCATCCTCTACCCATTCGCCTAATTCCCGCCCCCACTCTTCCCTCGACATCGTCCCTCGCATGCCAGCCGGCATCCCCCCTCACTCAGACGACCCATATCGTCTCTCCTCCGCCTACCTCGGCAGCGATCATGTACGCCACTCTTCCGTGTATTCGCTCCCTTCTGCAGACATGTCCCCTTGTCAATCTCCTCCGAACAGTAATATGACTAATCCCGCGCTTAAGGGCCATATTCGCCAGACTCATCTCAGGGCCCGTGCTGCGGCTTCTCCTTACCCCCGTGATACAGAGAGCGTCCACTCCTCCTCGAGTGAAACCGACGATCTCACCATGTTTCTCAGCAACACCCCCGACTATTCTACCATGTATGGGCCCGGTCAACCGATGCCCACTAATCATCAAGAACCTAGACACTCTGCAGGCGTTTTCGGCAGGATGTCTATCAGCCCCGATCATGCCCTGCAGAAATTAGCAGCCAACGTACGCGTCGCAACCACAACAAGTGCTTCTGACCGAGCGAAGCAGATTTTCGTTCAGGCTTGGTTTGTTCATGTGCTTCCCTTGCCGTGTTCCAATTCTCACATTTTCGCATTCCAGGCTAACAGCCAACTATGCACCTTATCCTGACGGGAATGTACCACGCCAGGGCCTTTATTTTTCATACCGCAGGGTGTGCGACCAGTACCAAATCCCTCACATTAATACTGCGACGCTCGGCAAGGCCATCAGACTCTGTTTCCCCACTATCAAAACAAGGCGTCTGGGTGTTCGAGGGAATAGCAAATACCATTGTGCGTGTCTTACAATCTCAGATGTTGATCGGAAAATTTATTGATTGTCTTTTTCTGGCAGACTGTGGCATTCGTCCCGCGACTTCGGCGGAAGCCGAATTTTTGCAAGATTACATCCGCAAGTCAAACAACAACGCAGGTCAGTCATCCATCAACGCTGCTCGTGCTGCGCAGGAGACAGGGGAGAACGCAAACAAGGGCGAGGAGCGATCGGACGAGGATGAAGACGAAGATTCTGAAGGGTCCAGCGCTTCCAAGCGGAACTCCCTGGTTCTCTCGGGAGATCTCAAAGGCAGCATCACGTTCGAAGATATAAGCGATAAGACACCAACCGTAGGCAGCCTATCGTCGCAAGCCCAGGTCCTGGCCAGGAGTAACTCTTATCCCAGCCACGCCCCCATCCGTCGACATGCCAGCCAACCGGAGGCCAGTATCGCACCACAGCCCACGTTAACCCTCGCGCCCAATGCTGATGGTCAATATGTCCAACTACAACAACATCTCTCAGTCCGCCATATGCCCCATTTCCCGTCCATCGAGGAAGCCATTGGAGCTACTTCCGCTTCCGCCCAGTGTATTGCTGGGAGAGAAGTATGGGGTTGGTTCCAAGACCACTTGGATGCGGTCCTGGAGAGCGCCCGCGCTTTCCGATTTGATCAGTTTGAGATGCATCTCAGGGGATTCTGGTCGACCTTGACAGGCACTCACCGTGAGGTTGTTCATGCACCCGCGATTGCGGGACTGATGGCCAAGGCCGATGCGATTGTGTATGATGTAAGTCTGCAACATGCCGCTTCTGTGCTGCTGCTCAATCGTGAATAGGAAATACTCGAGTTCCTCAGGTCGCAGATGCTCTCCCCACTCCCCACGGCTTCTTTGAACAGCTTGCGCCAACTTGCCAGTCAGATGGAAAAAATTCTCCTCCTCGCTCTCGAAGGATACGGGACCACGTTCGTTGAGCCCAAGGTTGAGCTGGGAGCACGTTTTGGGCATTTAGTCTGTGCGTGTACATTTGCGCGAATGGTGAGACATCGCTCAATTGACGTTATTGATATAGTACGATTCGTGGACATCTACCAAGTCACGCAAGCTTTAAACACGGTTCTCACCAATCAAAAACAGCTCGCTGAGATGCGTCGATCTTGGCAGAAGGTAGATTTTGAATCCGTTCGCAACCAATCAGCCTTGGTTTGCAACTGTCGGCACGAAGATCTCGTCCAACTTCTTGAGGTGGAATTCGTCGCGATGATGGATAGTCTTGCGAAGAGCAACGAGCCCGTCAGAGAAGTGATGGCATGGGCTGATAAGTGCACAGAGAGACTCATGGAGCAGCGCATTGGGGCTAGCGACGACAGAGGAGCGATGAGTCCTCGTAGTGTACTCATTCGCTGGGGATATGTGACTAGCCAGGTTATGAGGGATCTCGTAAGTTTTATTTTATTTTATTTATCCAAACTGCCTCGTGTGGATCTGACATTCTGTGCCAGACCATCAGGAGTGACCCTGCGTTCGGCGCTTTTCAGATAATGAAATTATTCCTCGAGTCAGTTCCCCTTTCACCCCCTTTTCATCGTAGTATTACTCACGAACGCATAGTGACTGGATCGCGGTGAACGTCCTGCGGAATGTTGCTTTGTCCACCAATTCCGTGGCTGCCTCTGTCGAACCAGTAATCCAGCAACAATTCTTTTCCCTTTCACCCATGGCTGGACAAGAGAGCTTCGCTCCCTCTGAGGCTCGCCCACAACACGCTATGAACCACACTCCGACAACCTCCAGTATGTTGGCCGCATTGCAACAGGATCCATTCCCTGCTGGCGCGCTGGACGCCTCAGCTTCCGGTTTCAATTCTGATGCATATGGGGGACTAAACTACATGGATACTTCAG
Source organism: Boletus subluridellus (assembly GCA_038092575.1). NCBI lineage: Eukaryota > Fungi > Basidiomycota > Agaricomycetes > Boletales > Boletaceae > Boletus > Boletus subluridellus. The sequence goes on from JBBPQN010001174.1 coordinate 7,937, forward strand.
TCACCCCCGAGGATTCGATACCTTCGGTCCATCAAGCTGGTCTTGCGTTCTCCGATTACGCGACGACGAATACGTTCGATGTCGCACCGTTTTCGACTCAAGATCTGAGTTTGCCTGGTAATGCTAGCGAGCCAGACCGCGAAACCGAAACTATTAAAGCGGAGGCTGCGTCCTGATCAAATGATCAGCGTCAACCATACTTTCCGTCGTTTGCTGGGTTGTGCAGAAAATTTAACATAGTCTGCAAGTATATATGACCACGTTTCTCGACCCATCATTTATTACTACCTTGCTCCGTATTTGTATCGACCGTTTGTTTTTCAAAAAGTTGTCCTTACTATTGTAAAGGTCTTGACCTGAATAATACTAGTGTTCCGTTGCTTGTGATCGGACGAGTAGTTGCCTGGTAATAAGTAGCACTGAGATTTTATAATATGCGGACAGTACTGTAGCGTCTGATGCCTCTATTCCGCCTCAACATCCACGTTGACAGCCGCCTCATCCTCAACTAAATTGTTCTCTACTGGGGTGGATACCGATTCCAGCGGTGTATCCGCATTACCGTTCGAGTCGACCGACGCTTGGGGACCATCGACTAGGTATTCTGGCTTGGCTGCGCTCGTGAGGCGTTGTATTTGCGCCTCGGCTTTGGCGACATTTTCCGCTGTTACACGTGCCTGATTGTCCTCATACCACGCTTTCTTCGTTTTCAGGTCCTCGATGACACGTGGAATATCGCCCGCGGCAGTCGGAAGGGGAATCGCGAACTTGGAAAGTGCAGTGATAGTACCGAAGTGAAGATTTTTGAGGGTATCCGTTTCCTGTGCGGTCTTGGGTATTTTGTCTTTCTTTCCTCGTTTCCCTTTTCCTGCAAAGTATGTCTCTTCCTCATCCCCTTTCTTCTTGCGCACCACAAGACCGTCATTGGCGGCCTCCACCTGCCTTAGCTCGAGCTTAGGCACGCCAGCCACTTCACCTTTCGCAGGTAACGACGAAGTGGATAGCACGGGGGTGTCAGAATTCTTGCCCGAAAGAGCGTCGATTAATGTTTGGCAATCTTCGATCTCTGCTTGATATGCTGGCAGGGAAGCTTCATCTCGTAAACGTTGAGCATGTTCCAACCTCTTTTGAGCTTCTTCAGCGGCACGCTGCGCACGAGCTCTCTCAGCACGACGAGCACGATCTTCGTTGACTTTCGCCCAGTAGCGGTCGTTTGCATCTCGGAACTGCTGCGCGGAGGCTCTCTTCTCGTTAAAGAGGGCGTTTATCTGAGCTTGCAAATTGTCCCGCTCTTCGAAGAGCTTGGTGCGGCCAGCATATACCTCGTCTGACTCCTTCTTGAGTTCATCTAGCTCTGCTTTGATCGCGTCGTAACGATCGGAGATGGCTTTGGACTCTGGGTCATCCAGCTGTTGGCGAAGCTCGTCGGCAGCGCTCCGGTCCGCGTCGATTGAGTCCTGGGAGGCCTGGAAACTTTCTACAGTCTTTCGGGTCCGTTTGGTCTGTGAGATTTCTTGAAGAGCACGCTTCTCGTCAGCAAGCTTCATACTGCCGGATTCCACCTGTTTATCCAGGTTCCTGGGTAAGGAAATTAGCGATTCCAGTTGAAAAGCAGTCACAGGAATGGCGTACGCGATGTGAGCATCAACCTCAGCAACGGTTCGGAAAGGTGTCTTGCCCCGCGCGGCTTGCAAGTCCTTCGTCTTAAAGTATTTGTTCACATTAAACCGACATTCACGGAAGCGACATGTCTGAACGTACCTTCTTTTGTATGCCGTCTTGCAAAGCCTTGAGTTGGTCGAGGACCCTCCCTCTAGAAGTCTTGTAAGAAGACTGTTGCTCCCGTATGCCGTCAAGCTCCGCACGGAGCTCGTTCCGTCTGTCATTCCCCGAAGGCTTGGTGGCCAACGATATTTTCTCTCGGATGGCGCTCTGTGAAAATACGATCGGCCACTGCATCGATGATAACAGAAGTGCAACGCACAAGCTTGGCCTGCAGGGCCTCGATCTCAGACCTGAGTCTCTCCTGCTCTGCGTCATAAGCACTTTTGTCAGGCTTCCCTGAGCTATTTGTCACCGCATGGTCTAATGGCTTCGAAACTGGGGACGGCGGGACAGTGCTTGCTGGAGTTATTTGGGTTGTTTTTCCAGATGCTGAGCCATTGGCAGAAGCAGTCTTAGCTTTTGGCGCGGGCATGGCT
>JBBPQN010001175.1:0-10133 GCA_038092575.1 Boletus subluridellus
ATACGGGGAGTCGAACCCCGAGCTACCGCGATCAATGCGAAGGAATTGAGAGGCGGTAATGTTAGCCGTTACACCATATCCGACTTGTCTAGTTTTGCTTTTCAAACCATCTGAGTTACGTGAGACGATGCACTCGAGTTGCAATTGAGCGATGTTGAACGGTAGCGCGAAGGGGTTACGACTTGAAGCACCGATGTGTGTGGAAACGAGATAGAAAGTACACGTCGTAAACTAGTATGGTGTGGTATCGCGGAGAGGCAGGCCGGACTAGTAGAGATGGTTGAATAACGTCGTCATGAATCCTGAGGATAATCCAGTTACGTCGTCGAGAGTGTATGTATCCGAAACGTCCGAGAATTGCCAACACAGGGCGTTACAAACCCCGAAGCGATTGACGGATGCCGTGTCGCCGACGGGGGTCTTGAAAAAATGATGTTCCGCGTCCTTTATCGCAGCCGCTCGTGAAAATAATTCCCCAAGCATATTGCCTAGCCTGGAGAAGCTAGGGTTGGATGAATATCGCTAGCTCGAGATTGCGACGTGGATCGTATATCCGGCCAGTCAAATTCAATCGAACCCGAGATTTACAGACAGACATGATATTTCGACGGTGACAGTAGTCAACGGTTGCGGTTCTCTTCAAAAGCTTCAGATATGTTCCCAAACAACTCCACTCCATTCCTTGCCATTGTCGGAACCAAGGGGGTTGTTGTGACCTTCCACGGCTAGCAGCATGGATGAGCACAAGTCAACGAACTAAAAAAGGAGGTTCACTTACGAAAGAACTGTGACATACGCAATGACATGAATATCAGTGATTGGTGTTGGTGAAAAAAAGTAGGAAACATACGAATGCAGAAAAATCATGGCTATTTGTATTCTCGTAGAAGACAGCGTGATCCTGGTACCATCTCACGTACTCCGCTTTGTCGACTGTCTCCGTGTCTCTGAAAGTGAACATTCCATCGACCGCTGTTTTTCCAATTAATCTAGGTCATACCGGCTTGACACGAGGATCAAAGGAATACTTGCCGATCCTTTCATTCTTTACTTGGTCGTTCTCATCACAGTTGAATGTGGCTTTTTTATGCTGACCTTGACTTTCGATAGTGATTGTTAAGGAACCAATATCCTTGGCGGCGCTCCCGGTGGCATTGACATATGAAACTTTCTTCCATGTACCAACTTTGGTTTGATTCAATAAGCCCGAGGATCCAGCTACGTTGTGCTAGATGGTGTATCGGATTAGTGACTGAGTAACAATAGGAGCATGGACTTACGATATCTTTGGCAAGGAACTATTGGTACAGTGTATCAGAGCATGGGCAAGCACGAAGGAAAAGAGCAGACCTCCGCCACAACTTCGCCATGTAGCGTAGTGAACGTGATGTGGACGTAAAGCGTGTCTAGGTCCGAGGGTTCCCTGTGTTGCACGACCTTGTAGCGACCCCGGAATACCTTTGCTTCGCGCAGCTTGTCGAAGCTGTCGCCGTAGTGGAATGTTCCCTTGGGATCTGTATGATGGCAACGTGCATTAACAGCATGTTACGTCTCTGAACGAGTGAGGACACACCAGCCCCGATAAAAAATCCGTCTGCGAATTCCCAGCCGAGTCTGGGAATCTCAAAGCGAATGGATGGGCTATTCAAGACGGTCTTGAAGAAAAGCGCTTCTGCTTGCTCACTGAGTGGGTATTTTTTCTCCAGGTCGTCGGCGAGGGTCATGTTTGCTGGATTTCTGGAGTAACGATGAGATGGATATCGCTACTGGAAAATGATTGCACCATGGAGTATATGTACCTGCAGAAGAATTGCATATCCCTTCTTACTCATCCGGTGTTCTGATTGTGCCAGAGCCATTTCTGTGGCCAAACACATGCCTTCTCGTAAAATGCTGATCTCCGGGGTCACAAGGTTCCCTATGAACCTTACTCTGAACTTCTCGATGGTTTTAGGGTTCGATGTTTGGGGTTGGCTCGTGTCAGGTAGGCCGCTACTGAATACTCACGACATCACATCTACGATCTTTGGCTTTTACTGGGCGAACCATGATTCCTTTTCTCAGGACCACAGCAGGGAAGCCAGGCTCAGAGTCGACTTCCGGGTGTAACAAAATCTGCAAAAAAATATTTATTCCGTAATACGTTACTGTAAGGGCGGCTTGGCAAAGAGTGGGTTGGTTGGCGCCATATCAATGTTGTCCCACTGGAAGCACCCAGACCTCGTGTGATCCGATTGGAACTCCAATATTACTTAATAACAACAGGTCAGCGTGCCAGTTGTCAATTGAAGTTGTGCGGAGCTGATGACTTCGACCAGACTGGGGTACTTACTTCAGGTTGTTCGGTTCATCACTGTAACGTGAACAACACAACCGAAACTTTCGAAGAGCGACCTAGCTTTTGAGCCTCGCCGGCGATAGGTAGTCCAAGTTGGGTCAGATTGAAATTGTGCGGAGCCGATGCGACTCTTCGCCGAGACTGGGTTCAAGTAAAAACTTCAAAAGTCAAGACAGGCTTCGAGTTGCTTGGTCCGTCACGTGAATGCGGCTTATGTAAACTTCCAAAAGAAAAGCAACGGGCCGGAGATGTCCATTGTCCATAGGTTGATGTTTCTGCAATGACCGACCCCGTTAAACTTATTGCCTAGTGGCAGCTGTAACGTGCACTACCATAATCACGGCCACAATTTCAGAGCAATTTTTGGACAACACAGGTATCCGTAGGACGAAAATTCAAAGCTAAACATTTATACAGTGATTCATTCAAGACCTGTTCATTGCCTACGCCTCCGGCGTCATGGTCTCAATGGATTGAGATTGTAGACAGGTAGAAGAACCCAAAGGCCGAATTTGTTTTTCTCGTCGTTGGCAGCAAGTAGGGCAGGCATCCTTCTCTAGAGAGATATTGACCATTAGTTGTGGTACCTCCACGAGGCTCGGAATGACGAACCGACTCATTAAGACGCTTGAAGCTGTCATCAGGTTCATTGATGGCTACGGCAAGATCCTCGTTCGGCGAGGGGGAGATACTTCAAAGTTGAGTCCACGCGTCAGCACGAGATTCAGATTGTTATGCTCACACATAAAAGCCCTCGCCGACCTCTTGGGCTTCGGTGATCGTGAAGTGGGTGTTTTCGCCTTTCCCCTTGGTGTTTTCACCTCCCCCTTGGGTACTTTCGTCTTTCTCCTGGGCGCCACCTTCCTCTTGGGCATCACCTTCTTCCTGGGCGTCACCTTTCTCTTGGGCATCACCTTCCTCTTGGGCGTCGTCTTCCTTCTGGGCGCCACCATCCTCTTGGGCGTTTTCACCATCCTCCTGTGCGTTTTCACCCTCTCCCTCGGTGTTTGCGCCTTTCCCAGTTTCGAGAGTCACAGGATCGTTGACGCTAGCACCATCAGATTTAGTGACCGCAAACCACCCGGCGGCTGCGCTGTTAGAGAGCTGAAAGTTATCGCTATCCTTGACCTTCGTGATAATCCAACGGTGCTGCAGTTTGATGATGGTAAGCCGAGAATTCATGATACTATCTCGTATTTACCTGTCGCCGATTGCAAGAACTGATACTGGTCTCGACTGCCTCAGGAGACAGGGCGATGACAGTATTTGAATGAATTGTCAGGTAGTAGCCAGTGGCGAGGTTGATGATTGCGAACTGCTTCCTGGGGCCTGGGCCATCCGGTATGCCCTTGGTTCTGTTTCTGCATGAAAAAAAAAGCAGGAAAATAACTGATTCCGCTGAAGGATGAAGATGAATTGATATTACGGACTGCAAGAGGGTATTCCTTAGTTCAGCTAGGACGGACATCTGCCGTCGTTTCTCGACATGATTTCCCATGCTACCCCACCATGTGCCAGCTAGAGGCTGCAGCGTCTGGCCGTGGTTGGCGCAGATCTGAAACGCGGTGACACAAGTTCCAGTTCTGCCATGGCCATGTCCGCCGTGCACGAGCGTTGACGTTTTTTTGGTAAAGAAGTCGTTGGCCTCCTTTAGCTGCTCAACGGTGGGAGCACCCCAGTCCTCGACAGGGAGATGCAAGTACGCGATCCCATGCTTGTCCAATTCCTCCTGTTCGTCGGGTTTGTACTCATACTTGTTAAAGCTGATGATACTGTCAATATTTTGCTCGACGAGGAAGTTTATAGCTTTTGAGGTGAGCTTTTGGGTTATATCGTTATCAGCACCCGGGCCCTGCTTTGTATAACTGGGGCTAGAGGAGCGATGGAGATTCTGTCGGGCGGGCACAAACACTGATTGGACTTGAGAAAATCGAATCCATCCAGCGCTCTTGGCTTTTTCTTGAAGTGCGTAATCCGTTTTGCGAGAGATGCTGGTCATTTGAGCTTGGGGAGAGAGGAATGTCGCGATCTGGTACGAGATGTAAGGGGACAAACTACTTACTTGTGAGACCCACTCACGACTCGAGCACTGACTTGGGAATGAATCCCGTTCAATTGGGGCTGGACACTGCGACCCCAGGTCTGGGAAATGGCAAACGACGTCAAGGGTACCCATCACGTTGTCTCCCCTAGGGTCTTTCCTGCTTCTCGAACAAAGGCACCAGGCCCTTCAGTTCATAGGGGTGCCTCGTGATAGTCTCATAATCTGCTCCGCTCCGAACACATAATAGGGACTTGCTTCTCTGACGATGATTAGGGTCATCAATACCAATCGTGGTCATCAGTACTGACGTAGCCGAACGTGTGTCTGTTCAGTATGTCATTGTCTGCCAGACAACTCGAAATGCATGCGATGATGTTTCCACAGAATGGAAGGTAGCCTGCCCTAGCTGGCTCAGCCTTGGTCTAACAATCGTTTCCGAGAACGCCGAATTTGGCGGTATACAGTTGTCCGGGTTCGCACGAATTACACTCGAACTCACCATCTCACCAGGTCTCGCAGCTAACGTCTTATCTGAGTTTGCCTTGAAATGGTACACTGTCGTGGTCCCTGATCCTTGCTGCTGCCACCTGCTTTGACAGCCCAAATGATCATTGACAGCGCAAACTTGGCGCAAATGATTGATCTCGAGGGAATAGGACGGAGAAACGTTATTATGTGATTATGCCACACGTCAGACCGCCAGGATCGTGGAAAGGGTCACTGTTACGAATCAATTGCTACAGGAAATGAGGAGCACGACGCACCAGCTAGTGAGAGAATAACGATCCGAATTAGCGTGAATGAATGGATGAATTTGTTTATTTGACTAACTACGCCTAGCGAGCAAGCTCAGGTGACGGCGAAGTCACCTCGTTAGCTCAATGGAGACCCGGAGTAAGTAAGTAGGGTAAAATACAGAAGAAGGGGGCACGCCTTCTGTGTGATCTGGTCACGTGTGTTTTTATCACAGCTGGCGCGACGCGCGCGCCACGCATTGAAGGTCGGGAGTCGGGACTCGAAAAATGAAGTTGTCTCCTTCGTTTCTCAATCACAACTCATTGAAACAACGTAGTCTGCCTTACTATCCTCACTAAAAAGCACCGTGCATGACTCGGGACGTAACTTTCGTGGAAATTGGGAGGTGTCGTTGGGTACCGTTCAATTTCAGGTGATTATGTGGCTCATCTCTTTCCGATTGTGATAACCCGAACGGCTATCACGATGTTACGGCCTGCTTCTACTCGTGCAGACATTTTGCGGCCTTCCGACCTGACAGAGCCTTATTTCCACCACCGAAACGTACAGCAGAAGGTTCGTCAAAGCATGTTCTGTGGAAGCGAAAGAAGTCCTTGCCCCAGTCTCTTGGTAAGGATCACGATTGATTGTGTTGAAACACAGGAGATTCCCGGCCATGAGGATGGTTGTTCTCGGGGCTGAAGAAGTCGGCACCAAGCTACAATCGATCCCGTACCCACCCCAGATCGCCGAATCTCCAACCCCGCTTCTCTTACCTCGACTGCATATACAGACTCGAGTTCTCCCTTCACTCCCACTTGAAGAACGTATTCATGACCGTCAGCACACAAGATCCCAAAGGCACAACGCCCGTCGTCTTCAAAACGCCAACTCTTGGTCATGCTGTCTGTCTCGGAGAGCTGTACGACCAACGCTCAGGAACATTCCTTGGCGTTCAGCTCTATCCACAGGACGATATCCAAGAGACCGTGACCGACATCAGGCACACAGAACTCTCTGTTAGCCTGTCCACCACCCTCGAACAGAAGGCCACATTACTCGATATCAATGCCAGCCTTGCCCTCGAGGTGCTAGGTGGCCTTGTCAAAGTCTCGGGCTCGGCCAGCTACCTCAATGATACGAAATCCAACACTCACGAACAAGCATTCGCTTTGGCTCTGAAAATGCGGCTCAACGAGCGGCGCATCCTGTTCGCGGAAAAGAAGCTAGGCCGAAATGTTCTGGACGTTGCGAAGGAGGATTACATCGCAAATGACCTAGCTACGCATTTCGTCTCCGCCATTGTTTATGGAGGCGTCTTTATCGTTAATCTCGTTGCCAGGCAGTCGGAGTTGACTAAGGAGGAAAAAATCGAAGGAAAGTTACAGGCAGAGATTACCGCCTTGAAGGGTGCTATCAGCCTTGAAGGTTCAGTAGAGGCGAAGATGAAAGGAGAGTTCAAGGACATGAACAATAAGTTTGATCTCGTCGTATGTGCATCCATCCAAACTCGGTGCGGTTGTTGACCCTTTCGTCGTAGGTACATGGCGATGTTGCCTTAGAGCGGGTCCCGATCAACCCTGAGGACGTCCTGGAGACCTTCCCAGACGCTGCCGCGCTCGTCACCGCTGGCGGAGGCGTTCCGATCTCTGTCACCCTTCAGCCGATCCCAAAGAAACTATCCGACTCACGCCTCATCTATCAGCTCGATGCGGATTTGGTGGACGACGTCTTGAAGGCATTTTCATTGCTCGATGATCTCCGCAGCCGTTTCACTGTCCTGCAAGACACCGTCAAAGGCTTACAGGGCTTCATTCCTGAGCTGGCTCAAGCGATTCGCCTCGTCGCTGATAAATACAACAAAGACCATAATAAACGGCTCCATGAGCTTCGGCATTTTCTAGACGACTATCAACACGGAAACCTGCCAAAAACCGATTGTGTTTTCGTTGAAAAGAAAGAAAAAGCAGATGAAGAGGAGGATGAAGAAGGGAAAGGAGATACATGTGGCATCACAGGAAGAACACTGCTTCAGGAGACCTCGGATCTGTACAGCTACCATCTCGATCCGAATCGCGCGGACAAGCTACCGACTCCCTTTAGCACCGCGGGGTCGGAGGACGGGCTATCGAGTCAATATCCCTCCAGCCTCGTTGGCTTGGAGAACGAGCTCTCCAGGTTCCGGAACCTCGCCTCCGATATTCGTAGAGTGGGGAAATCTCTAGAGGGCTCGGCGGGTCCGGTCTACTTGAGCAACATCGAGGACGTCTGTAGGGCTGTCAGAATGCAGAACAAGATTCCGTTATTCATCATGACTCCCCTCACTGTCAAGGCGTTGGATCTCAACCCAGAGAAACTAACCCCTGATCTCGCTGTTGTTCGCTTTCTGGCGATGTTCCGCCAGTACGCTGCATATTTCAAGGACCCCTCCAGCCCCGCCTACATTATGTATGCGGAAGATCTAACTAGTTTAGAGCTCAGGCTGCCCAACGATGGCACGTTTTCTGGGCTCAAGAGTCCTGCGATTTTTATCGGTCAAATCGATTTCGAAGGCAAGTTGACTTGGTCTGCTCCGCCGCCAGCCATGGATATTTCCTTGAAACTTCACCACAAACCTTCGTCTCAGAAACGGTACGTGACATTCTAGAGGTCTTTCCGCGGTGAATTCAATTTGTTGCACTCATATCTAGCGGTGATCTTTCGTTCGACGTCGATCTCGTGGACGTCACACAGCCATTCAGCTTTCAAATTCGAGCAAAGGCACCCAATGCTTCTTCGAGTGGCGACAAGGCAATTTGCGTCGTGCAGTTTGCTGAGACCAAACTCCCGTTTCTGCAGTTTCAGACACCCCTCAAAGTTACGCTTAAACGGCAAGATGGTACGAGTGCTTTGATCATCCCTCCCACGTCTCCTACATTGCAAGCGGGTAAGCTGTTTACGGCGACAATCGTCCAAGACATCAAGGGACGTCAATGGATCCTTTACCTTGAAAAAGAACCAATCGAAACCGTGTGGTTCCGGGCCTATGAATTCCTTCAAGAATCCGTGAAAGTGAGTGCTTGGCGCAGTCGACTGAGACATGACTCACCACTTGACAGCTACGAATCGCTTACCCGGAAGATGTCGAGTGGTGGGGTGGTGAGGTAAGCCGTCTACATCATTGCGCTGTCATACCTCAAGGCCTCACCGCCGCCTAGGTGTACGAAGTGAAGGCGTTCTCGTATGCTCTCAACAAAGTGCGTCGAGGCTATGGGTCGTTCGCTGTATGCTAATACCATAATTCCAGGAACAGATCGCTGCTGAGATACAAAACCAAGGAGCGAAGACGACATGAACTTTGAGACAGAGTATGCCCTGAGATATTGGTAGTACCAATATTCTGTTACGTTGCCGTCTAAATTGCCAGTGCTTGTGTACTCTATGTACATCATGCTGTTACGAACCTTGAAAACGTTGGAAGGTGTCCCATAGCGTTGTCAATCAACCGCCCGAGTCTGTCTCAGAAGGGCGATTCGCCACCCAGCCAGCAAATCGGGTGGTCGAAGTGCGCTGCGCTTTTTTTTTTTTGAAACCATCCATGTCCCTTTGAACCTAGTGTAGGACAAAACAAGAGCTAACCTCTGTGCCCCGCCGCGCTTCGTACATCAAAATTCGCCTGAGGCGGTTATGATGGACGTTGCCGAGTTCTCGGCAAAGTCCACTCGCTGATCGGCGTTGCCCCGGAGTCGGTTTTAGAACCCGCGGCGCCCTGTGTCAAGTTGACACGTACAAAGACTCGGCCGCAGGGGTGGTCGGGTGCGGGTGGAATAGGGATGCGACATGAAGGTTTTAAAAAGTAGGTAATAAGGGAGGGAGGAGGAGGTAACGTTGAGGTGATGGCAAAGGAATAACGACTACAGCACGGTTCACCCAATGGCTTGTGACGTGAGTTGAGCTTGAAAGGAAGATTGACGATTTCGGGTCGGTCGGGTCCGGTCGACCCAACTTATGAGTAGAGTAGGGCGGTCAAAATGATGTGGATCTCGTTCCTTGGCTCCCTCAGGCTGTAGGTCGACTGATCCCCTAGTGCACTCCACAGGTGCAGTCATTCGTCGTTCGTCATATGAATTCCTCAGTAATTTGTTCTGCTAAGCGGGAGGTCAGGACTAAGCGGTTATGTGGTCTAATAATTAAATTTCGAAACGTGGGTCGAACCTACTGCTTTGTGCACATCGGCGTCCGCTGGCATCTCGGGATTCATACTCCTTCCAACTCTTTTTGCGGCGCATCACGTCCACCGTGACCAGGCAACCATCAATCGCTGTCTCGTCTTACTGACGTGGTATCTCGGAAGTTGACATTCCATCCCAAGGCCCATCTGCTAGTCTCCTAAGAGAACTCGGCGGACGCCACCGGTGATCGCAACCTTTTTTTATATATCCCGGGTTCGAGCAGCGATACACAGGACTGGACTGGATGTGAAACAGTGCAATAGAAAAAGCGGATTCCGTCTATGCACGATAAGGACTGAATCCCTACGAACAAATTCATGCCAACGATTCAGGATCCCGAAACGCTGTCATATTGACTTGCACGGTAACCTTGACATCATATGCGACGCTTCAAAACGTTCTCATGTCACAGCAGACCGTGTGTGTGCCCAGGGATTGGTGAGCACCGCCACGAATCCAAGCCCCCAAGAACGGCTATGTCAAAAACACGGAGACGCCGATCAAGCATACGTTCAAGATCCAAATCCAGGCCTAGTTGCAGGGGATACTTGTCAAACTTCTGCCAAACAAACCAAGAGTGTAGTTAACTCAATCAATCAAAAAACCACACCGCTTTCAATCCTTCTTGGACGACCTAGGCTGAAGTGCCAAGCGTTAACGTAGAAAAACAGGTAAAACGCTCGAGCTCCAGGCAGGAGTACTTTGGAGGAAAAAGTAAAATAGTGGGCAGAGTGGGTGAAACAGAGCGCGGAATTAAAGCACACACGCCACGATAGACCAAAAACAGGGTCAATGTACGCATCGC
>JBBPQN010001176.1:0-10133 GCA_038092575.1 Boletus subluridellus
CATTTGGGGGGCACTCGACGATGGTCCAGGTGCGAGCGCTCTCGAGCGCTGCTAGCTCCTTCTGCATAGCCACTTCCCATTTTGGCCAATCGGGTCGGGCGCGTGCTTCTTCGACAGTTGTGGGATCCATCCCTGTTATGATATACCATATTTTCAAACATTTTTTAACTTAGCGCATTCGCGCACTACCTTACAAACCTTCAGACTTCGAAGTCACGTGATGTGCACGTGACCGTGGGAAACTACACGTGACCTATGACCTAGACAAACACGTTGCACACACGCCTTATTAATTTCCATTCACTTCTTCTCAGCATCATTCTTCTTTTCTCACACACGCTTCTTTTATCTATCTAAATCTAGTAGTCATTCCCATGAACCCTGTGGTCCGTGCGCACTCCTGTAACTTATATAAAGTAGCTGTACTCGACTGGACTCCCCAGTCTAATCCATTTGTCACTTGCAACCTACGTCCTTGCGAGTCGATTAAGGAAGACCTCTGCTTTATCTTCATCTCCTCTGCTTTCTCTCTATCGTTTAAGTTTGGTGTAGCTCAAGAGAGTCCTGCCAGTGATTGCTCGAGATCGTCTCGCAACAATCCCCTCTACGTCCGCTGTCGCTGCAACCATGGCGAAAACTTCTTCTTCGTCCTCATCCATTCCTCTGTCATGGGTAAGCAGTCCCAGGTCAGCAGCGAGGTTTGTTGTTTCGTTTGTAGCAGGCTGCATACCGGGTGGCAGTGCGTGGCTCCCACGACCATCGGTGGATCCTTCACCTTCTTGGAGACGCTTCGCGTACGACGACTTGACGCGGACTCGGTTTGAACGGCGGGGCTGTTGTGCAGCTTCGAATTGGGGGCCTAGGTGGTCGTTAGGAGGTAGATTGGTCCTTTGAGGTTCGTTTTCCTCTTTGTCTGAGCTCGAGCGCTGATCATTTGATTTTTCTTTTGTTCACTCGTTACCCCCCCCGATCTGCGCGATTTCGCCGGTTTGCACTGGCGCGTCGTTGCTCCGTGTCACCACACGAGGCACGTCTACCATTAGGGTGACATCGGCGTCATCGAAGCGCACGTTGCGCTCGATTCCGACTCGCCTCGTGTCCTCCCAGTAGACACGGTGGCCATTACTATCGGCGTCGAATCCCACCCAGCGTCCTGCTCGTGCTCGCATGTCGAGCTTTGAACCGTCCGTGTTGTGGACTTTCACTCGGCTGCCCCAGGTAGGTACTTTCGATAGGTCTGGTTTTCGCTGATGCAGCATTTCGTAGGGGGTTTTATTTCCTAGCGAGCGAGTCGACGTTCGGTTCTTCAGCCAGACCATGTGTATGATGGCTTCTCCCCACAGCGATTTCGGCAATTCACTGGCATGTAGTACTGCGCGGACTCGTTCGACAAGTGTACGGTTTAGTCATTCCGCGACGCCATTGTGTTCGGGCGTGTCGTGCACGGTGAGTTTCCTCTCTGTCCCTTTTGCTCGTAAGTGGCAGCTGAACTGCTCACTTAGGAATTCTCCCCCTCGGTCCGAACGCAAGCGTTTAATTTTAGCGTCGAACTGGGTGTTCACCCAAGCTTCATAGTCTGTGTAGGCTGTGAAGGTTTCGTCTTTCGACTTCAAGAGGCGCAGGACTGTGTACCGAGTATGATCGTCAGTGAATGATGCGAAGTATTCGCGATGCGCATGTGTTCGGACGGGCGACGGTCCCCAGAGGTCCGAATGTACTTCATCACCGAATTTATCTTTATGAGGTGGGTCACGAATTTTTCCTATCGGCTTTCGAGTGGCCTTAGCATAGTCGCAGGACTCGCAACGACCCATTGTCGTGTATGCAGGATTAAGGGTTAGTCCCGTTATGGTTCCATTTGAAAGCATTTGTCGAATCGACTCAGGGGCTATGTGTCCAAGTCTTTTGTGTATTTCCGACATGGTGAGGGTTTCATTCGTGTGCGTGGTACCTGCGTAGAGCTGACGAGGTGCTTTGAGAGCGTATAGTCCTCGATTTATGGGGATTTCAGCGACCTGTTTCTTCTTCGAGTCGAAGATTTTGCAGCGGGAGTCTCTAAACAGTGCGGCATATGCGGCGACGTCAAGACGGCTGATTGACACTAATGTGACACCTAGTTTCGGTGCATAGAGTACGTCTTTCAGCATGATTCGGGTTTCCGTCTGACCATTTGGAACGCTGATCATTAGGTTCCCTTTGCCAATTGCCTCGAAGACATGTTTGTCGGCCGCTGAGATAGGTTTGGGATGGATAGGAGTGAAGTTGATGAACTGATCCTTGAATGATGACATGTGACAAGTCGCACCTGAATCAAAGAGAATGGTATGGTTTCTCTGATCGTTTCTTTTGTTCGCGATCATCATGGAATCGTAGGAGGTTGTCCAGGTTTCTGGTTCATCATCGTGTAGGGGTGAGTCTTCATCATCCCAACTTCCATGTGCTCGTGCGAGCCATACGCCATCCGGTTCCGCATCGTCCTTCATGGTCACTGTAGCTGCCTTCTCCTTTTTATCATTATTTCCTTTGCCCTTATCGCTATTCCCCTTTGACTTGTTCTCGAACTCGTCGTGATCTTTCCCCTTGTGTCCACGTTTGCCACATTTGTAACAGTTCCCGCGAAACTTTTTCTTTTGGTGGGTGTTTGTGGAGTACGCGCTGTCCTCATTGGCGTTAGAGGATGACTTCTTCGACTTCGTTTGTCGTCGATCGTACTCGTCAACAATGGTGGACATGATCTGTTCAGGATCAAGTGACTTGTTGAGTACTTTTGCTGATGACATCATGGCAGAGATGTTGGCGTCGTATGATGAGGGGAGGGATCCGAGGATTACGGCGGCAAAGTCATCGTCGTTTGGCATTTCGTTCATGGATGCGAGTTGCTCATGAAGGGAGCGCATCTTGTCAAAGTGCTCGCGGACATTGCTCTTGTCAGCGCATCGTGATTCGAGAAGCTTGCGCCGAAGATCAATGGTTACTATTTTTGACCGGTTCTGGAACTCGTTGATGAGTATTTTCCACATTCCACTCACAGCTGTCTCTTTTCTGATGCGGTAATGGAGGGAGTCGGTGACCGAACTACTGAGAATGCTTTTGACCCAAGCATTGTCTTTTCTCCATTTGCTTAGCTTCTCAGGGTAGGCGTCTATTAGCGCCTGCTCTGCCGTGGTTGGTGTCCATGATGCGTCCTTTCCACTGCTAGGGTCGGTAGGTGATGGCGTCGTTCCGTCGAGGTAACCAAGTAAACCTTTCGACTCGACTGCCCATTCAACCTTGTCTCGGTAAGTGATCCAGTTGCTTCCTTCTGCCTTCAAGATGGGTACCCGAAGCTGATCTTCCTTTACTGAGATAGACATGTTGGTTGTTGACTTCGAATAAGAAATTTCTTTCGGGAGTTAATCACCACGAGCAGGGCTCATAACCTATAGTAGGATATGATACTCAGTAACTGTCAGAGTCACTGAGGTGCAGAGCAGACGTGCGGCGAAAGAATAACTATGTGATTACATAATCTGGTGGCATAGCCACCTGCCGTTCGACACTACAACATCACGACCACCACTCACGATGTGCTTCCCCTCAACGAGGAAGGCAACTGACAATATGATGCCTCGGTTGTCGATTTCAATCGGTTTTGCTTGCTGTTGGTGAACGGTGCTGGAGGAGGAACTGTGTTCACTCGACTTTTGGGTTCCCATTGGCATCGCACTCTCAAATGTCTTGCCAAGATACTCACTATTCCCTAACTCTCTACTTATGCTCGAAGACATACTCAGCCAGATAACAGAACATTGGAAGAAAGGATGAACGCGTCCATTTACAGTACGTCATTGTCGCCTGGCATACACGTGCCTTCTTATCGACATACATCAATTCACCACACATATATAATCATCTCCGGCAGCTTGCGCTCACCCCAAAGGCACACCCCACCCATACCATCGTCGTCGTGGTGGTGACCTGAGTTGTTGATGGGGAGAAATCACGCTCGAAGCTGTTGGGAATGGGAAGCAGCAACTAAACGAACCACGCAAAGATGGCGGCCCGACAAGGATTTCTTTTGTCGCTTTCTTCTTTGCTCATGTTTCCCCGTACCTGTCACAAAGTACACAACACAATATTTTGACTCTGGTTTTACAAACCGTACTTCAGCCCCACGAACGCATTTCATCCACAACTCTACTGCGTCGCACCCTGCAAGCACGCCTGGCACATGCACTGCTGCACAGTGCAGTCTGACTACTGGCGATGGTCACTTCCGAAAATCCAACTTTTGGAAGCACTTTCGTCCACCGTAAATACATCGTTCTGGAACATCCGAGATACATAGGGTGAGATCCTGGTATACCTGAGGTTGATGCGCATCGTATTCTCTACGAAAAAAGAAGTCCATCGAGCCTTCCAACTGTGGGCAACTCCTCGCAATCGACCTCAAAGATTGACTGCAATACGATACAGTCACACACCCGCCCCGCAAAGAAGCAGCCTCACGCACCGCAGAGGGTCGTAAACGAGCGAGCTCAGTGAGAAGGTTGGGTATGGGGCTCGAATTCTCTCCACTCTGATACCCTTGAACGCCATCGTCTCATCTAGTCAATCGATCCTTCTTGGCTGCACACCCTTGTCCAATTCCTGCCTCGCCTTCGTTGCAATTTGAATCGCTTCTCTTCTCCGGTTGTCTTGCACAATGATCCCCCACTCGAAATCCGTCATCCCGGGCCACTGTGCAGTTAACTGTAATCATACGTCCTGGCTACTGACTGACCGCCAAGTTGCAACAAAGGTTACCATGATACACGGGGTATTACAAACAGAATGACATATGTTACACAAAGCAATGCGAAATGCAAGAAGACGGAACGGTCAAGTCCGAGATGGCGAGAGCAAGAGATCCGTCAACAAAGACAGACGAACCCCCAAAGACAGCGGGGCAACTACAAGATATCTAGTGTCCGTATCTTCTGCGCGAGATGGCACGGGGAAACGTTCTTGAGTAGCTGTGCGACGATGAGGTGATCAGATGCAACACGTTTGTATTCATTGTGGGATAGAGGAATGAGCAATAGGGCGCCAAAGGGTTGTCTGAGACGCACGAAAAGCCGTAATGCACTGTTAGGCTTGTCGTATGAAGGGGGTACAGTGTGTGATGTAGAGGAAGTGAGCTCATCAGAATCGCCATCCCCATCAACTGGGGTGAGCAGTTCGGCGTCGTCGTCCACGATCACATCCTCGGAAGGAAGGGCAGGATCAAGAAGGCACTGGAGCCACGGATGCATGAGCGCCAGATTCTTCAGGCTAGATAAGTCCTCCGTCGTCTTGATCTTGACGTTCCCGAGTGCGGGTGACGTGGCGTGATAAATACGCTGGGAATCATTGTTCGAGGTCCACTTCAGATCTCTCAGCGGAAACATGATGCAAGATAAGCTCAAGCGGCGGCTGAAAAGACATGGTGATTGGAGATGGACGAATTGATCGTATAGCTTCACAGCCGAGTCGAGATATGAGGATGTCCGTAGTTGCGCAACCAAAGTGTCCATCTTGTCATCTTCAATTAATGATGGGATATAGGATGATGCTGGCTCGCGATATACACCAATTTCCGCAGGAAGACAGCTGTTGTAGTTGGATGCCTTCCCAGTCCAGGCTAGAATGGTGACATCACCTGACCGAGTCAAGACTTCTTGTAAGAGGTGGCCCAGAGCACGTTGTTGGCCCTCGCCGTAATTGGCTTGGATAGAGACGTCAAATATACCGAAGAGCGAGTAGGCAATATCCTCTTGTTTTGTAGCGATGCGTGTCGCGGCAAGACAAAGTTTCTGCCGTACATTCTCTGATCCAGGTCGGAGAGAGCAGAACTTCTACATCAACGCCGTTTGCAGCCGCCATCTCGCCCATGATTACAGATGAGTCCTTGTGGTTATACACACTTTCGTGAGGAAGATAAGGCTTCCAATCTTTGGTGTAGAAATGGATAACCCGAGATGCAAAGAATTCTTGCAACGTCCATGCATGGGTGTTCCATAAACACCTCACAAGAGCACACAGCTCCGAGTCAGATCATACACCCTTTAGGTGAACGATTGTGAGGGCGGATTCGTGGTACCATTGAAACATCGAGGTCAGGGATTCCTGAAGCACTGAGCCATCCGTTTTGTCGATACAACACGTGTCAGACCATGCCCAGCGCAACCCAGCTTCCCGCACCATCATACAGAACATCACCAACTTCGAGACTGTGGGCGATGCCGCCAGGTTGTGTACCGATTCATGAAGGACATCATGGAACAGCGGTTCAGCTCCATCCCAAGTATGGGAGAACATGGCATATCGGAAATATTCCTGAACAGTCTGTGTGATGCGAGAGTCATTGTCGTCGCATCTTGTCATAATGGATGCAACGAGCTCCTTGAATTTTGGATCGGCTTCGAATTCATCCAAACACTCTTGCTCAACACAAAGACAACCGGTCTCCATGTTAACGAGGACGAATGGAGCACCCTGCTGAGTCCGTTTCACAGAGTTGCGAATATCATCCATCGTCTGCGATGGGCTCACATAGTGGTTACGCAATTCTGCAAGAAGCGAAATTCTCAGACGATGCTTTAGTGTGAGTCAGGAAATATTTACCCCGAGTAACAGGATCCGGAGATTGTTCAAGCTTCAGAAGCATATCATTATATGCATTGATTGCTTCATCGTAACGGTGAGCACCAAGTAGTGCCACATGCCTTCTTTCGTAGCCGTGTGGAGATGACGGGTCGAGTTTAATCGCCTAGGATCGCATTGACTATTTTCTCAGGTGTAAATCAGGATACACGTACTGCATTGGCATCCTTCAGTGAAGCTTCCCATGATCCTATCTCAGCTTGTGCTTTGCTTTGCTTGATATAAAGGCCTATTGATAAAAGATCGTAGCCCGGGGTATCAATATGAGATAAACGCGGACCACCCAATTAGTATTGCTAAGCACTCGATGACATGACAATGACTCACTTGTTCGAGACAGCGATCTCTGAGGCATCACGTCCAGAAGTACAGGCAATGCTGCAGTAATACTGGTGATGGTACTCATGCTTCGTGGTTCGGGTGACGGCACCCATTCAATCACGGTCGACCAACCCCACCTTGACACTGTCATCCTGAAACCTTTTATGAGGACAGTTTGGTTCTCGTAGTTGTTATCCCGAGGACCAGCTCGGTGGTCCACCTGGAATGCAGCTGTCCATTTGTATGCCTCCCTGCCAGTGGTCTGACGGTCCACGAGGATTTCTTCACCAGGCAAGCCATTGTAGAATGACCCCAAGGTCCAGGAGCTCGTTTTATACAAGCCAGTAACCAGGTAGAGGGAGTTGCGCCCGGCGAACTCACACCAATCAAGCGCATGTTGCGCAGCAGCCTTGCGAAACGCCGCTAAATCCCGTTTATTCTGCAGCTCGGAGAGGGTAGCGCCAGACGGGAGGACAAGTATGGCTCCAGCACTGGAGGTCGCGGTGAACCTGTAAGCTGCCCTGGACCTCAGAACCCCAAGTCAGATATTTGGCATGTCTACGGTGATATGAGTTACCTCGACTCATTTACGGCCTGCTTCATGCCAGTCATGAACGAATAACCTGCAGGGAGTGCAACAGGTTTGTGGCATGGATCATCAAATTTGATAGGTTGGTATTGAGGAACGTATTCACGAAGGTCGTTGGGGAGGGGAAAGCCTATATTGAAAAGGAGGATGAATTCACCGGAGTCATTGATGTAGCCGATGTCACCAATCTGGTACCCCTCCAAGTTGTACGGGTGATGAGTACCAGCCTGGCCATTTGGCTCAGGAGAGCGAAGGGGATACCCAAAATTCTGTTTTAGATTGGTTGCATACACATCCTGCAGGGAGTTGCTCATCTCGAACGTCGTCTGGAGAGTGGGTTGGGTTGTGGGTTCGGAGAACTAGAATTGGGCTAGAGTCGGTGTGGAATGCCACACGCTTTGCTGTGGACCTCAACCATGAGGCCTTGAGGTGTTTCCCAGAGTCATATTATATACTCGGCGGCCTGGGCCCTAGTCTGGTGACTGGACTACCTGGGCCCTGGGCCAGGTGACTAAGTAGCCGAGTTCGACAGAGCCGCAGACACACTGCCCTAACTAATCATCCATTGCTAAAAGGGACTCGAGCAAGACCAAATTTGTCTTTAGAACTACCATCTTCTGTTTCTTCCCTCGTCCGACAATGTTCCCATCAGTATCCACTTTATCAGCCTCAAGTGGGTCGTACAAACACTGACCACCTCAGTTCGATCCCAGGTTGACCGCCATCTGCGTCTTCCATCTTCTTACCATTGAACTTCTCACCAGGCCGAACTACCAATACCTCGAAATTGCTCGGTATTACTCCGTCGAACATCCTGTTGAGGCGTCCAGCAAGCTCGACGAGCAAGGCCATTTTCTCCTCGAACTTGGATATAACCTTTGGCATTATGTCGGATTGAGGGATGGTGCAGCCTGCAGCCAACAGGATGTGTGAAATGCCCATGATGATCGCTTTCACGAGACACTTTGGGTGGGTGATCCAATTTTGGACGATGTGAACAGGTGCGAGCGCACGCCAACATCCAGAAATAGCTTGTGCCTCTATTGACCGGTTTTTTTCTTCTCGTCAGCTTGAATAAAAGATGCAAATATTTGGTTCCTCACCTCCTCTATGGAACCTCTGGTATATGCCATCGATGAATGCACCGTGTCCTGATTCAAAGACCCAAGAGGATACAATCTCGCAGAGGACGGCCGTGAGGTAGGCCTGGAACGCGATTTGAAGTAACATAGGGATATTCTCCAGCTTTGTCGTTCGCAAGGATTTTTTCCAAAACCAGGCCGGTACGGTCTGAAGCCTTCTGCACGGTTATTTGTTCCTTCGTCGGGTTCATTGTTGCTTTCATGAACTCAAAATCCCCCACGAGGCAATCAGCCACATATGTGGCATTCTGGTGTACCTCCGCATTCAGCCTCTGGAGAGCCTGGATAACATCTGAATCCGAGGATTTGTCTGCAGTATTGAGGGAACCATTTGAGATTTCCAGATCTCTTAAACGCTTCTCAAACTTAGCGATTTGAGAGTAGGAAGCGAAAAGATCTCGTCGAAGTTTCTCGATTTCCTCGCATTCCATCGCAGCTGGCTGCGTTGTGCTGACATTCGCGATGGGCCCCTCTATTTCGTAACCTCTGCGCTTATAACGGAAGATTGCAGCACTGATGGAGTGGATTGTGTGGGTCTTTGCACTCTGTAGCTTGTCCTACACCCAACGGGGGGCATATTCTTCCTCTCCAATGTTGACGCTAGCTGCAGGTGAGTGTGACTATTTTCGAAGAAATTTAGGGCCTGTGTATATTGGAAAAATGCCGGTCTCTACCGTGGCACACCTATTGCACTCCTCTCGCACAACCGTACACCCATCCGTGTCACATACTTCAGTCACAGACCCTCGCACAACTGGTTCCCCCGACATGTACAAAAGGTCATGAATGTGGTACCACCCGACAGACGGCCGAGGGAATGTAAATGTGGATCCGGCCAACCCAGTTAAAGTAGTACTTCCATGTAAGCATATTAGGGATCATCGGAGTAATACTTGCCTGATGAGATATACTATGTATATCTGGTACCGGCCAACTGTGATACATACAGGGTAACTGGCCGGTACCATCTGTGTGATCACTGACAGTACGTGAGGATGGTACCGGCCGACTGTGGTACATATGGTGTGACCGGCTGGTACCATCTGTGTGATCACTGAGAGTACGTCAGGGTGGTACCGGCCGACTATGGTACATACAGGGTGATTGGCCGGTACCATCTGTGTGGTCACTGGGGGTACGTGTGGGTGGTACCGGTCAACTGTGGTACATATGGTGCGACCGGCCGGTACCATCTGTGTGGTCACTGGGGGTACGTGTGGGTGGTACTGGTCGACTGTGGTACACATGGTGTGACCGGCCGGTACCATCTGTGTGATCACTGACAGTACGTGAGGATGGTACTGGCTGACTGTGGTACATATGGTGTGACCGGCCGGTACCATCTGTGTGGTCACTGGGGGTACATGTGGGTGGTACCGGCCGACTGTGGTACATATGGTGTGACCGGCCGGTACCAT
>JBBPQN010001177.1:0-10132 GCA_038092575.1 Boletus subluridellus
ATTTACATAGGCCAGGCCAAGCCAGGCCCATACATAGGGCTTGTAAGGGCCTAGGGCCTGGGCCTGGGGTTAGTCAGGCCCAAGCCCAGGGCTCAGGCCCTGGCTTATTGGTATTATATAAATTAATATTATATTATAATATTGAAATTAATAGTACAGCCAATGGTAATTAAATTTAGTCTTAGGCTCGGAAACAACCAGAAAACTATAATGTTATATCAGCCACACGAACCATAGGTTTGGGCCCAAGCTTCTATCTACAGCCCTTTCCAGCAATCATGCCATCACTCTCCAGTGACAAAGAAGCGCCAATTCAGCCTCTCTGCACTCGGCGTGTCACCAAATCCTCTGCTCAACTTGCTGACACCAACAATGACGCTACTCCCAAGCTGTGAAGCCACCAAACAGCCATAGGTGAGTCAGATCTGTATCAACAACACAAAAACTCACAACCAAGCACTCACAGCTGCAACTATAGTCCTCGCCAACACAGCCACTACACTGAGTGTGCAGATTACTGCAGGTATGCACATCCCAAGATGAAACATGTTGCTTACCGCACATTGATGCAGCCACAGGAACGATGGATTCAGCCATTACATCGAGCGGTTGTGCTGTGGCTGGCACAGACTTACCTGGCTCAGGTAAGTACTAGTTTATTTACTTATCCAATCCCCCTCATGCAGCCACACATGCATGCAAACAACATGCGCAAACAATCCAGACCCACAACTGACATGAACGCACGAAATGGACACACAGATGACACCAACATGTGACTAACACAAACCAGTCAATGAATGGCCAACAAAACAGGTAAGTAACTTGACCTACTGATATATTTCACTCGCTCACACAGACATGCACACATTATGACACACAACCACTGGTCCACACGACATGAATGACATGGCAGCATGAACGGCATGGCACGATCAACATGATCGACATGAACGATCAACACATCTGTGCCACCACATGCCAGTCGAAGAATGGTTAACAAAATTGCAAGGTGCGCGGCTAACGAGCACAGTGCATGGCCCACAACACGGTAAGTAGTTATTTTGACCTATATAATTAATTTGCTCACAATTGTACATACACAAATGATGTACACAAACGACATACATGAATCACGCACCCAACTGACTCACCTGACACACCCAAATGACCAAAACGGGCGACACATGCAACTTGCAATGACACACATGACCAACTCACCCACTGATTGACACCAATGAACAATGTGCACAAACAACGCATGCACTGACTCACCCACCTCATCCGATGTGCCCAACTGCCAACTCAGACTCACCTGATCAACGCAAATGAACGATGCACGTGAACGATGCACACACCAACTCACCCACCTCATCTGATGCACATGACTGACTTGGACTCACTCGATCAACACAAATGAATGATGTGGCAAATGACACACAGCACACGGCCTACAAAAATGTATGTAGTCACTTTTACAAATATATTCCGCTTGCTCAGTCATGCATACATGAACCACACTCGACCGACACACCTGACACACCCGAACGACACAAATGAACAACATGACTGCCAACTGGCTCACCTGATGCCCCAAAACAACACAAATGAATGACGCACATGACCAACTCACTCGCTGGACTTGCCACTGGCAATAAAAAGGTATGTAGTCGATTTTTCCAATGGACCTGACTTACTCCCACTGACTCACCCACCTCATTCGACGCAACTGACTGACCCCAGCTACCCATGCCAATATGAAAAAGCGCACGGCTGTGCACACCATGGCCAGCTCTGACAGCAACCACTCCAACACCAAAGCCAGCATTGCTCAGAGTGCTCATTCAGTGCAGGGAGGTATGTTGCTCTTCCTCAAGAAGTCTCTCTTAGAATCTCCTTTGTTCTTTGTAGCAAAACGACTCCGCCGTGCAGTTGATGTCCCATCTCGTGCAACAAGCCCTGCGACATCACGCAGCCCATCTGGTGAGTTATTCCACATATTATTCCATTACTTCTTCCATATCCTGCATATAGTATATGAGCTCCATGATAAAGAATATCAACCAGTGGCTGCAGAAGTTGAATCGGAGGATGACATGGGAAAGTAGTCTCTCCTCTATATTAGTATTTGTTGAACTTTTCCCTCTGCTTAGGTCACTCTTCCCCATCCATGATGAATGTTGATGGGGATGATGATAATGATGTCCAGGTTCAGGATATCAAGATCAAGAAGAAACATGATGAGAAAACCCAAGATGTGGGTGCATTTTTTAGTGCAGTCCGATCTTCAACAAGTGGAGGTAAAGTTCATCATGTTCGTGATTGTGAGGCATGCAGGTATGTAGCTTGGAATTGACTAATGTGTTGTCATTCATATTGTATTGTAGGAAGGCAAAGCAACCTTATGAATTGGTTGCTGATGCCTCAACTTGCCGTAGACATCTTGCATGGAAGCATAAGGTATGCCTTGCTATTTGGTCAATGTGACATTGACAATATGTGGTATAGGCTCTCTATTACAAGTGGTGCCAGGAGAATGGCTTTGAGTCCATGCTTCCTGAGGATAGTCAAAATAGAAAGAAGGCTGCCATTGGCACCAATCTCAAGCAGAGTGCCCTGGATACTCATCTTAGAGAACCCACTGCTACTGAGAAGGTAGTTTCATATACTGATCAGCTCTTTCGTGAAGCTGCAGTTGAGTGGCTTATTACCACCAATCAGGTATGTTACCTAACTATCATTGTCTCATTGGATTGAAGCTATGGATGGTAGCCTCTTCAAGCTGTTGAGCATTCTTCTTTTAAGAAGATGATTGACATTGCTTCCAGAGCAAACAAAGGTGTTATTATACCTAATCGTCATGCTACTCACCAAGAGATCATTGATCTCTTCAAGAAGCAGATGGCTAGTCTCAAAGGGCATCTCAATGCTTACTGAGCTCGGTTTTCATGACAATGAGAGGTTGAGGGAGGTTTTAGAGTGAAGGCAAAGGGCGATAGGGATTTTGCTGGAGAGCATTGAGCTTTAAACAGCCCACAAAGCGTTGTGCCCTGTTTGGCACAATGGCAGTAGTGGTTAGTCTCAATATCAGGGACAAGGTACACCCTACATGATATGGATCTAAAATCGAAGCACAGATTCTGGACCCCGAGTCTGTGGTTGAGCTACCTCTCAGTGACCTAAGCGAATAAACGGTACTTACATATAGCATGAATATCATGGTGTTGGATAATTGGATTAGATCAATCGGACCCTGACGCTGGCCCAGCAGTCTCGGTTGACTCTGGAGTTCAGGAAACTGGAGGATGCATACATGGCATGTGTGTGCATGCATGTTATGAGCGGGAAGAATGAATGAGTCAGCATTCAACTTACAGTAAGGCCTGAGTCCCACCGGAGATCAATGAATTTTTGACTTTTGTTGTGGACTTGGTTCTACATCCCATTGTATTAGATACAGTGAACATGAGCGAACATTAAATAGTCGCCGAGACTGACTTTGGACATGGACTTGGACACACTGCATTGGCGGTGTTCTCACAGCGGAATGGTCACTGGATAGATGGGGATCGACAGTAGTACACAAGCATATAGATAATGTATCAATCCTGTCACTACATACAGTCACTGCACACGAGCAAACATCGGATCCATTCGAATGGTTGCCATGACCAACTTTGGATGTGAACTTTAATTTGAGAGTGGACAGATTGCATCAGTATGCAGTTTCAAAGCAGAATGGTACTATGAATTGATGGGGAGTCACAGGGATCAACAGTACACGCATAGATAGCGTATAAACCGCTCGTGTTACTACATACAGTCACTGGACACGAGCGAGCATCGGATCCGTTCGAATGGTCATCATGACCAACTCTGGATATGCCAGTGAACTTGAAGAGCGGACAGATCATTGCATCAGGCAATGTTTCAGAGCAGAACAATACTATGAATTGATGGGGTTTGGCAGTACACAACATATAGATAATATCTAAACTCCACTACTAGTACTACATATAGTGAACATGTGCGAACATTGGATCGAATGGTCGCCGCAACCAACTTGGGATGTGGACTTAGACAACAGACAGATTCCATTCATCCCAGCTCAAATGATAAGCTTCATGCTACAGATGTGACTAGGTGAGCTGGAGGCAATATTATCAGAGCGGAAAGTTGGAAGGATACTAGTTGGAAGGGTATTAATCGACGTGGATCGACGATACACAAGCATATAGATAGTGTCTAAACCCTGCAATGCTGCTCTCTGTCAAGCATGTAGCCCCGAAACCCCGAAATGTTGCTGCCACAGTAGCTAATACCCAAATACCACAATCGTAATCATTGCTCTGCAATGGGATTATCTGCACAGTTGAGTGTTATCTGCGTAACTAGTATGCAACTTACTTACTGTTATGCTGATGCGTAGAACCTAGTCGAAGCGCACACTCGAGTGTAGTGTGAAGACACTTAGAGACTTAGGGGTCTCGCTATGACTAATCCATAGACTAATCACTCGCAGAATGACCAGATTCTAGGCAATAGATTGCATAGAACTAGATGCCTAACTATGGTACAAGGGCAAAGTATTTATACTACTTGGAATGGCACACAGACCAGCTAAGTAAGGGTGCGCACAGACCATCTGGGCAGAGGGGAATACGAGGCAGTACAAGAGAGCTGCCTAAAGGAGGTCATTTGTCCGTATCAAGAGGATTGTCTGTAAAGGTAGCATATTGCATGGTCAACGCCATAAGGGCAAAGCCTTCTTGCATATGAGAAGAAGAATGAGCGAGAGCATAGTTAGAAGGATAAAAAGGAAAGAAATCCGTAACATTACCCCCTTCATATGGAAGAGACTCCGACTCTTCCTCTATATTTTCCAGTTCCAGCTGGGCCCATTCTTCCGCCTCCTCAGTCTCGTCCGGACTGGTCTCCCTCGTTGATCTCGTAGTCGGTGGGGTCATGGTCCCAGTCGACCCACTCATTGTCACGGAAGACACAGTTGTTGGCAATGTGTCCGACCTCTCTGCAGAGAGTACAGACTCGACGAGGGCATCGAGCCTGGATGTGTCCAGGGGCGGTGGTGCAGCAGTAGGGGCAGATGTACTGTGCACAGTTGACCCGGGAGTGGTCGGTTGAGTGGCACTCGAAGCACCTCTGATGACGGTGGGGAGGAACATGAGGCCGGGGAGAGGGTTGGGCCATTGGTGGAGAGGAGGGTTGGTGACTGATGGCAGAGAGGGCGGGGGAGATGTGTTGTGAGAGGCTCTCAAACAAACACTGGCAGAGACTCGATGAGGCTACACCAAACCCAACGATGAAAGAGAAAGCAGAGGTTAAGAAGTAAGAGGCGATGTCTTCCTTGATTCAGCCACAAGGACATAGGTCGCAGTGAACAAATGGATTAGACTGGGGAGTCCAGTCGAGTACAGCTACTTTATATATGTTACAGGATGGTGCACGGACCATAGGGTCCTTGGGAAAGACTACTGGATAAAGGTAGATGAAAGAAGAGTTCGTGAGAGAAGAAGAATGATGATGAGAAAGAGAAGCGGAAATTAATAAGGTGTGTGTGTAATGTGTTTGTCTAGACCATAGGTCACGTGTAGTTTCCCATGGTCATGTGCACATCACGTGACTTCGAAGTCTGAAGGATGTAAGGTGGTGCACAAATGTGCTAAGTTAAAAATGTTTGAAAATGTAGTATATCATAACAAGATGGGGCGAGCGGGGGTGATGACGGTGAGGGGTCCCAGGGTGGGGACGTGGCAGGGAGAGTGGGAACGACCCACGTTTCCTCGTTGATTTCTTGCGCCCACTGGTGGGCCCAGTGGGACAAGGACTGTGGTCCCGAGTCCAAGTTGTCGTCGTTCCTCCTGTGAGAGGCAGGCACGGTGGACTCTCCTGAGGGCGGGAGGAGCGGAGAGAGAGGTTGCTGGCATCGAAGGGGTTGGCATCCCCTTGACACTGGTCCAAAAGGACTCTGTTGACTCTGAGTGAGCCCCTGCAGGAGGTGTGGCCCAATCGGGGACGGTACTGGAAGAGGGGGGTGGAACTGGGATGGGAGAAGGAGAGGGTGACGTGGACTGACCATTAATACCCCCATGGGTAGCTCCATGGTTGGAGGGGTGAGGAGCGGGGGCAGTGGGGATGTTGAGAGGGTCCTGGGAGAAATAGATCTCCCTCTCCAGCTCCGACATGGAGAGAATGAGGGGGCGAAGGATGGGGGAAACGGCGAGAGGGGGAAGTGCGTCGATGACCATGCTGAACCCTTGGTTCCAAAGTAAATCTAGAGTGAGGGACCTCACCTCAGCAATGGCCCCATTCAGGGAAGCGGCATAGATGGGGGGTTGGTTATCTGGGGTCAACCGGGTCATTATACACCTCACTGTGGCATACAACCGGTAGAGACGGGTGAGGGAGATGAGGTCATAGTTGTAGGCGAAGACCCTGTTTCATTCTGTGATGAGGGTGGTGACGGGGTTCTCCAGGACGGAGGCAAACAGGATGCGGCGGTGGGGGACAGAGAGACGGTTGCAGTGAACAGGGGGTGTCTGGGTGATGGCCATTGTGATGGTAATTTAGATGGAGGATGGGGAGGGGAAGTCCTTTGGGTGGCGAAGCTTATAAGCGCGAAGAAGTGGTTGCGCGTGTTTGAAACTTCCTTCCGGTTCCCAGGTGTTCTCTGCTGTGGAGTATCCTTTCCAGGAAGTCAGGTACTGTCTCCATCCTCGTGTTCCGCGGTGTGAGAGGATCTTGTCCACTTCATACTCTTCTTCTCCCCCACTTAGATCCGGTGGGGGGTTGGAGTAGTTGGGACTGTGTTCCGAGGTCTCCCGATAGGTGGATAAGAGGAAGGTGTGAAACACGTTGTGGATTCGCCAGGTTTTGGGGAGGCGAAGACAAAATGCCACTGGAGAGACGACCCGGGCAATTTCAAATGGCCCTTCTTGTCTGGGGGCAAGTTTCCTAGAGGGGTAGCGGAGGCGAAGGTTCTTCCCTTCTAGCCATACCTTGTCCCCTACTTTCCATGGGTGGAACTTGGAAGAGATCTGCTCCTTCATGCTCCTTTGTGCCTTTTCGTGTGCAGCAATAGCTTCCGATTGGGCATCTCCGAGTATTTCCAACCATTGTTCCAGGGCAGGGAGGAACATTTTGCCGATTGGAGGATAAGGATGGGGTTCATATCCCATCATGAGAGAGAAGGGAGATTTATTGGTGACAGAATGAACAGCTGCATTATGGGAGAACTTGGCCATGGGGAGGAGTTCTGCCCATCTTTCAGGGTGTCCGTCACAGAAGATGCGGAGATAGGTCTCTAGTTCCTGGTTGACCCGCTCTGTTTCGCCATCAGTCTGAGGGTGGTATGTGGTGGAGAGCGCCAGGTCGTATTTGAGAAGTCTGGCCAGCTCTCTTGCGAAGGCGGAGGCGAATTGGGGTCCTCGATCAAAAATACACCTGTCATGTAATCCAAAGCAACGGAAGACCGTTTTAAAGAAAAGAAGTGCTACACCTGCGGCATCAATAGTTTTGAGGCAAGGGGCATAAATGACCCCCTTCATAAGGCCATGGTTGACCACGACCATGACGGAGTCAAATCCCAAAGAGGGGGGAAGATCCATGATGAGATCCACAGAGACAGACTGGAAGGGGCAGGTCGCCAAAGAGGGTAATGGGGTCAAGGGCGGGGCAGAGGGGTGGGTGTTAACCTTATGGGCCTGACAGGTGGCACACCCCGAGATGAAACGCCGCACAAAGGTGGTGAGGCTGGGCCACCAGTAATCGTGTTGGAGGGCATTGACAGTGCGGAAGTATCTGCCATGTCCCCGGTCTCACTTTCATGAATGGAATGAGTGAGGTCCTGTCAGGCCGGTTCAGGAATGAAAAGCCTATTCCTGTAATAGAGATGGGGATGGTCATAGGTCCAGTCCATTCGGGCCACTCGGGGGAAGAGGGAGGACCCATCAGCAAGAGCTTTGACAGCGTCAAGCATGAGGGGGTTGGTAGGGGAGGAGGATGCGATCTTATCAGCGAGAGCTGTGTCGATCGATCATACGAAGAGGTTGGGGGGAAGGAGGGTGACATCCTGGTTATCATCGGTGGTTGTGACGTCATCCTTGCGAGAAAGGGCATCCGCTGTGCCCATCTGGGTACCAGGGAGGTGGTGGAAGGTCAGGTCGAAGTCCTGTAGGAACATCAACCATCTGGCCTGGCGGCGGGACAGCTTCCTGGGCTGCTTGAAGTAGGTTAAGTTCTTGTGATCCATAAGGATCGTAATGGGGTGGGAGGTGCCCAGGAGGTAGTGCTGCCATTCTTCGAGAGTGTGGATGACGGCGAGGAGTTTGTGGTCATAGATGTCGTAGTTCCTCTCAGCTGGGAAAAGGGTTTGAGAGAGGTAAGCGCAGGGGTGGAGGTTGCCATTGGTGTCCTTTTGCATAAGGACTGCTCCTGTGGCCGTGAGGGATGCGTCGGTCATGACAAAGAAGGGGGAGAGGACGTCGGGGAGACGCAAGACTGGTCGTTTGGTAAAGGCTTCCTTGATGGCAAGGAAGGCAGTTTCTTGGGGGTCCTTCCACTCCCAGGGGGCGTTCTTCTTCATCAACTCGATGAGGGGGCAGGCTAAGGTTGAGAAGTCTGGGATGAACTTCCTGTAGAAGTTACAGAATCCTATGAACGACCGGACCGCTTTAACAGAGGTTGGGGACTTCCAGTTGTCGATGGCACTCAGCTTGACTGGATCCATTTTTACCTGCCCTTCCCGTACAACCATCCCCAAGTATTCCACCTCATCAGCATCGAAGGAGCACTTCTCGAGTTTGAGGAAGAGTTTGTGCTCCAGGAGTCGCTCGAGAACTTGCTTCATTCATTTTTCGTGAACAGCAGGGGAGGAAGAGTGGATGAGGAGGTCATCCATGTAAATGACAAGCCATCCTTCTGCCATCATGTTGCCAAAGATGTGGTTCATGAGGGCCTGGAAGGTGGCGGGTGAATTGCACATTCCAAAGAACATTACCGTTGGTTCGAAGAGACCAAAGGGGATTATGAAGGCCACTTTCCAGCGGTCTTTGGGCTTGATCAGCACATTGTTATACCCCCATTGGATGTCCATCTTTGTGAAGATGTGGGATCCTTTCAGTTTGTCCATGAGATCGGATATGAGGGGAAGGGGATAGGCGTTTTTGACAGTATGTTCATTGAGATATTGGTAGTCCTGGCAGGGGTGAACTGATCCATCCTTCTTTGGGATGAAAAAGAAGGGGGAAGCCTGCGGTGATTTGGACAGGACTATCTTTCCCAATTTAATGTATTCATCTATGAAGGCTCTACAGGCATTGAGTTCCTTTGGGTTAAGAGGATAGACCTTGGTGACCTTTGGAGTGAAGCTCTCCTTGAGGTCGATGGCATGATCGAAGGATCGGGAGGGGGGTAGCTCATCGATGACTCTTTTTTCGAACACATTCTGAAAGGCAGAGTATTGCTGCAGAAGCTCCTTTTCTATCTTTTCTGCCTTCGAGGCAATCTCCATAGCAATGGTGGTTTTCGAAATGGTCAGGGAGCGGATGAGTTGCTTTTTCCACATCTGAGCGATGCAAAGGTCTGGGTCCATGTCTAGGTATCGGAGGAGGTATCGCTGAGTGATGGCTTTCAGGAAATCATGTCGAGGGATGGAGAGTTGGTCTGGGATGGTGACCTGTCCAGTCACCCAATCAATAGTGGGGTTGAGGTCCTTGAGCCAAGGGAGACCGAGGATAACGTTCTCAGATCTGCAGTTGATGACCATCAGCTTTTGCTCTTCCTCAATCTCTCCCACTCGAAGAGTTAGGGATACTTGGTGTCAGATGATCCCTTCCTTGTTGGTAGTTCCATCCACATTTCAAGCCTTTAGTGGTTTAAGGAGTCGCGTAGTGGGAATGTGATGCCTCAAGACAAAGTCCCGATTGATGAAGCATCCAGTGACCTGCATGAAACTGGTTTCATGCATAGTCAGAAAAGCTACCACCCGAGAATGGATATTTCTACCACTTGGAGCGGTTAGAATCCTTGGATACTATAGGGCCAGATAACCCTTAGTATGACCTACCTTCCCCTATTTTTTATTGGAATATTTTACCAGAAGAATATGGAGATA
>JBBPQN010001178.1:0-10129 GCA_038092575.1 Boletus subluridellus
CTTCCGCGCTTTCCTAATTTAAGTAAGTCATAGCTTTGATGGAAATTATGTAATTGGGGCGGATGGAGTGGTGACTGCCTTCAAAAATTAGAGATATCGGAGTCTGAATTTGGTAAACTCTCGGGACGAGCTCATCCGACGGGACCGTCACACAAGTGCCGCCATCTGCTCAAGCATCCAGCTTTGTCATGTTACAATTCATGAAACATCATTTGTTTGTTAATACATTCTTTCCCCCCCCCTTCTTCGACAGGGCCGATGAATAATTGCAGTGAACCACAGCACCTACTGAATTGGGCAGGTTCAGTTGGAGATGCATATTCAAAGTACTTCCGCCCGTATACTTCCGGACCGCTACAAGGTTCTGAAATGGGTTGTACCTCGCGGGACGACGGCGCTGGTGCTCTTGTTAGCGAGTGTGCAACCAGCCACTAGTACTCTTGCCGCCCTTCCGTAAGCTCGGATGCTTCTCAGAAGTGTTTTGCTCACCAGATGTGTTTCCAGTGCTTCCTATTAGCCTAAAGCGGCGAGTGCAAGCCGAAATATCAATGAGTCAGATGTCCCTCGAGGCTCCGGAGTTTGTTTAGATCCTGGACGGCAAAACGTCAATTGGTAGCGGCAAGACGGAAAAAGAAGTGCCAACACGGGACGGGGCGGAGATGATTAACGCCTGTGTTGACCCTCCTTGCTGTCGGTATGGATACTGATACCCTTTTTTGCCTTGTTCCCTCTTCTGGCTGCAGGAATAACTGCATATTACATCTGGACGGGATTCCTCAGGTCCAGCTTCCCATTCGGACCGCCCGGATTGCCTATTCTAGGTGACGTGTTTGATATACCTACCTGCTACAGAACCATGGGTCGCGTACAACAGGTTCGGCAAGAAGTAGGGTGAGCGATCATGACATTCTTGTATTTACATCCGCTCCACCTGCTTCTCAAGAGACCCTGTCCATATCCGCGCACTGACACAAGATGCGATCATCTTGAACCTTAATGAAGCCATCAACATTGGGTTCTGTTCGAGAAATGCTCTGAGAACTAAGCTAACAGGACATACCCGCAAGTGACATATTGATTGTTCGTGTTCTGATGAGAGAGCAGTGTTGTGTAAGGCAGGGGCGGAGGTGGATCCACAGCAAGTGAATTACATAGGTTCAAGTCATGTCACTGCAATTAACTGGACACCGACGATATCTGATTATGCTACAGTTATGAATCATGCATGGTACGTTCTCATTCTATTTTTTTTTCCTCGGATGCAAAACCTTTATCCCATCGTCGACATTTTTGGTTGTTCCTGTGCAAGTCGTTTAGAGCCGCAGCCGTCAACTCCGAGACCCTGGATTAAACTGATCAAATCGTCCGCAACAGTATGTGAGCACTCCAGTTGTAACATCAGTATGCAGTAAGGATTAAGCATCAATGATTCATTTTAGCGCGCATACATCATACAATGGTAACACTACACAGGAGAAAAAATCCGGTCTAACCATTGCGTGGTCGTCACCGTGTTGCTTAGGTTGGCTCCCCTCTATCTTCTACGCCCCCGCATGTGTGACTCCTAAAGAGCATTCGGCGGTGAGTACGTTTTTCTTAACGTAGAACAGACACTGACCACTACACTTCAGCGATGTCCTATGCCTTGCTAACCCTTCGAGTCGCGTGTACTGTTTGCCACAATTGGAGCATCTGAATCGAATACCCAGATGGATAGACCGGATGTGCCTTGCGATATTCGCCCATTGCAAGCTATGGGAACAACCCGTCCACGGGCATCTAACAGTCTGCCGCTGCGGATGCTTATGACCGTGCATACGAAGGTGCAATTTGATGGACTTGACTGAACCGTCCAGTGGCAGAGAGCAAGCCAAGCCACCAGCGAGCCCACAAGTAGGTGCTAGCACAGCGAAAGGGACATCAGGAGGGGTTACTGTCGCCATTTCGAGTACAGATACATCTTGTGAGGCATTATTCTCATGGGAGGCTTCATGCACCTGGACTGATGGGGGAGTTAATAGGGCGATTATCAGTGCATATCAGCCTTACCAGCTGTGACTAGACCTTCGGTTGGTGGGGTCATGGACCAGTCAGGGTCAGACCCCTCGAACGGAATTACTGTGTGGGTCCGCGAGGGATTTACCTGGCTCCCGACGATGGAGTCAAGCGGAAAGGCATGAATATCTGCATCAGGAATGATGTATGTGTTCAACGGTGTATCGAGGGTATGTTCGTACATGTTGGACTCTTGAAGATTGAGGACTCCAAACTCAAAGCTTTCTTATACAGTGGGCTTTCTCTCACGGACAAGTTTCATGATGTATACTTCCAATTTGCGAAAAGGTAGGGTCATCCTGGATATCCGAACCACGATTCGGCGCTAAGTCACACACACCACCCTCATGCCAGATATGTCTTTGCGGTGTGGCTTCGCCGTGGGTCTACTTCAGTCCCCTGACCAAAGTACGTGGTCGTGCACGGCCATCGAATGTCTGGCTGTACATCACTGTATATCGGCAGCCTGCGCTATATGGTGGGACTGGCCCTGACACATCGATTTGGATATGTACCAGTTCCGTGCGCATCATGCGACGTGAGGGAGTACTGAGGATGCAAAGGACTGAAACCGCACTCCCCTCCGATGCAATGGACTTGTCATGGTGCCTCTCAAGTGTTTGTCACCGCAGTTCTGCCGTGGATGGCCCGTTCTTGATTTTGTGTTTCATGCCATGTTCCGTGGGGCTCGGCGGTGCTGTTCATCCGCGAGCAGCGCGGAACCGACTTTGCGCTATCTAAGCCCACCTTGACATAGGAGTCATTGGAGTTGCTGTGTAGAAAATCTCCATTCGGAGAGACTGTAAAGCATAGCCTAACTCACAGTCGACGGCTCGTCGCGATTAGTGCGTGTTTGAGATGTCTGGAAAATGAAATGTAAGGATGCCTTCGTGGTGAGTTATGAAAATATAGGAACTCGTGAATGTCGAGGCGGTCCCAAAGGACAGTACTCAACTCCGTGACGAAGCAAACGACCCTGGAATAACGCGTGCCACAGACATGCAATTACACACACATTGCCATCTTTCAAACCAGCCAGAGCTGGTCGGTTCGGCATCGGTTCGGTTTCATTTCTGACCATGCAAAGAAACTTGTTCTACTTCAGCGTTCGTCCACCTGTTGACTTGAGATAGCTAAGTACCAGAATGGAGATGTCATGGTAATGCAACCATCAAGTAGTCCCCCGAGCCATCCAATCTAGTTTGGAGATTAAATTGCTTCTTTCGCCTACCCGCCCTACCCCATATGCCATGGAAACAACTCACCAGGGAAACACCTCCATTCATTTGAATTATTCATGTGTGAGCTACATATGTGTACCTGAAACAACTTGGGTCGGGTTTGGTACAGCGAAATATCGTTGTAAGGAGATAAATTCGTGAGCAAATGTCATGTGTTGGCAGCATCATATTTGTTACGAATTTAATATCTGTTTCTTGATCAATAGACACGTCCGTGATGAACACAGCGTAGTTGCCAAGAGCTTGTTCAAGTTCTGGCTGTTTTGTTCATCCTGGGCGGCAATGTCATATTTACTATCTTTGTCAAAGTCAAAGATTGAAGTCACTTTTATTGAGTTCAAAGTATGTTTGTACAGCTGCGTGCCCTCGCCGCTATGGAAAAGTATCGTTGCAGTGGATTTTCTCAAAATGCATAAGGTAGTACTGGGCCGGCCGCGTAACTGCATAGCGTCGGGGAGCTGGACTCGAGCCCTCTCCCAGCCAAAATGCACTCTAATAATGCATAAATCTCATAATGCATCAACGTTTGTCGCTCCCGGTGCTACGCAGTATGAGAAAGTCTGCTAGGCGCTGTACTACATATACATTGCCGGCTTCCACACTCCTTTAAGTTGTTGCATATGAATTCACCCGGAAGCCTGAGAGGAAGGTCCACACCCAAATCCCCCCCTGGCCCCTTCCGGTTTGCCATCATTCCAATGAGAAACGTGCTCGACGTATCTGTCTCTGATTCAGGGGTAGCCCACCTCAGGCACTACTTCTCGGAGGCAATAGTTACCTCGGAGGTAAGGTTTCTTGTCGGGACGAAACCAACCTCGTAAGTCGCTCCATCCGTCCCAGCATCTTCCGACCTGTTCTATTATTAGTGTAGAATAATTATTTTCCGATCAAACCATCGTAGAAGCGCAATCCGAGTCTCGTTGAAGCGTCCTCGTTGCAGGCGATGTGAATTCCATGCACTCCTACGGAGTCCAACCTCCTTTAGACCATCCTCAAACCGCTTCGGGTTGCCACCATTTCGCACACAGCACCCGACCCCAGGCCCG
Source organism: Boletus subluridellus (assembly GCA_038092575.1). NCBI lineage: Eukaryota > Fungi > Basidiomycota > Agaricomycetes > Boletales > Boletaceae > Boletus > Boletus subluridellus. Next base: position 4,343 of record JBBPQN010001178.1, read on the forward strand.
GGCCGTGGGAACACCCTGAAACTGGTGCCAAGGGTGGGGTAGCCCTACAAATGCCTCGCCGGTGAACCGTACGGTCGGTCTGGGATCTCGGATTTCTTCTGGTCTTGGCTCAGTGTTCACCGCTACCAACCCAATGCTCACGACCGAGACGTGCGACCTCGTCTAAGCCATCAGTCGAGTTGGAGATGTTCCGATGTGTCTACAACGAGGACATGTATCGGCGATACTGTCTTCAAGTTCTTTCCCCAGAGATACAACTACACTGGATTATGTAAGATGCAGTAGCTCACCCTCGTCCACCTGCCCGCTCGCTCGCTCTCCCCACCTTCACACTCGCATCATTTGCATTTGCACGTGCACACCCGCCCCTTCGCTCGCCCTCACCTGCTATGATCTGTTCATGTCTGTACATGAGCGCGCTGGCTCATTCTGTCCCCGGCCCGGGGCCATCGCCACGGTGGCCCATGCGCTCACCTTTGTGCACCCGCCCACTTACTTACCCTCACCCACTATCAACCATTCGCGTTTGTACACGGGCGCATTGAATCAGGCTGTCCCTGCCACTACGCACTCACTGTCGCCCACCCGCCCACTCACTTGTCCTCTCCCATGCGCCGTGCATCATGCATGTATGCGCTCACTCACACAACACACATAAGTCAACAACGCCGTCTACTACCACCGTCAGCATATACCTCATCCAACACTGTGGGCCTGCGCCAACCCAACCCGATTTAGATGGGAATCAGAACCGGATCGGATTCGTGGCGTCGTCGCTTTGCGAGGTGTCTCACTTTCGTCGCCTTCCCCGACCATAGTATTGATGTCACTGATGCACGGCGTTCAGTTTTTCTCCCCGCTTTCATTCCCAGACATCCACAACACGGTGGCCCGGGTCGAGTGCATGGAAGATAAGCACGATGTCGAAGCGAGACGGGAAAACGAGAAAGACGAACCTCATTTAGTTGATGGTGGGGGTGAGTGCCAGACACAGCACGTCACGCGTCACGGGCAATTAGGTAGGGTAACCCCGCAGGTATGGTTGATGTGCCCATGCCCGTGCCCGCACGAAGGGTCGGTATCATCTCTATACCCAGTATAATGACCGGTGCCATTCTCGGAGGTTTCTCCGTCGAACAAGCGGCGAAATTACAAATGATCACCATGTTTATGATTTGGCGTCGGCGGCGCTCGCTTCGATCGTCACAACGGTCCTCACGCTCTCTGTCATCGTCGATAGCGAGCACCGTGTCCGACCTGACCACCTCGACGTCAAAGAACATGCTATTTGGCACGCGAGAAACTGGGCATTTGCACAGATCATCTGTGGGGTCAAGGGTGCGGCAGGGATCAGTTGGATAGTATGAGAGGGAGGGGGCAGACCTGTTGAAACTTGTCAAGACTCCAAGCATTGTATTGTGCTGGACGATGTCCCGGATAGTCCATCGAGGAGACGTACGAAACACGTTCTGGGTGTACGCCGACATGGCGTTTGGGATCGAAACCGGCCAGTGAGACGCGGGTATGCCTTTGCTACGAAGATTGGCCCGGGTTACTTCTGCAGGGATGTTAGTAGAAATCGAGACATGAAGTGAAACGTGGTTACGGTTCTTCATGAGAGCTGTTCGACACGTGAGTAAACCAAGAAGACATGAATATCACAACTCTCACCAAGGAGAGGGGAAACAACAACCGAGACACCACACTAGTACACAGACGTTAGTATATGTCCTGAAAACGCTGTGGAATGATTCACATCCTGTGCAATAGCTGGGAGCTGAAAGCAGAGACTCTGTCAACTGAGTCTCAGTATATAAGGCAATTTATTAGCGTCCATCGGAAATTGACCTTTCCCGTGCCTATCGGGGCGAGAATGAAGATGTCTGCGCCTAAGTGGGGCATTCATCCAGGCTCGAACCGCGGGATGTTGAGAATGAGCGGGTTGGACTCGCCGGGGATGGCGGTTGTGGGGAGGCGTTTGACGGTGAGCTGTGGTGGAGATGGGTCTGAGTCCTGCTGCATGGCTGCCGGAGGTCAGGGGATTTGACTTGTCGAGTACAGCAATTGAGAGGAGAAAGATGACGCAATGACGATGCGGCTGCGGAGGGATTGATTTATGTACTAAACAAATATTGATAATGGCGTCGAGAGTAATCCGATGATAAAAACAAAGTAAGATACGTGAGGTGCATACTCGAGTCGACGATGCAGACGATGTCGAGGCCTCGAGGGGTTGCAAGCAACGATGTTGGTCGATTGCGAGTTTGAGACGACCCCATTGCGATATCGACATTGACATATTTTCGGGGCCCAAAACAAGGTACCTATATAATCCAAAAAATGCCAGTATAATCAGGACCGCCATATTGTAACTTATAACGCGATTTAAAGCCCTTATCCCATGTGTGCTCGATGCACGATTCATAACCTGTAGGAAGTCACAGTTGTAACAAGAATATGGAATACCACCAGGACAATGCGGTATGAAACCGCCGATCCATGATCATCGTGCAGGGTAATTGCCGTGGGCAGCGCGGTGTCGCATAAGATTGGAACGGAAGTGAACGTTTGAACGTTCAACGAGCGCCTTCATTTCATGTTCCGCACAGCATGTATGTAAGCGGCGATAACCGGATATAGCACAGTCACATTAATGTTCATATTATACCGTAAGTGCGTCCTTTCACCTATTCTTTCCCCCCCCCCGCAAAAATGCTACCCAATGGCCCAGCTAAGTCGGTGAGGTGGGTGCGAGATTGCATTATCAACGTGTTGTGTTATCTCTGTGTGAAAGTCGTTTACAGTACTCACCATCCGCTAACTCTCAGGCTATGGCTTGGATCAATCAAATCATGGGTATCAGTATGCGGGCACTTCAGTTGTATCATCGAACATGCAGTAAGGATTGGGGATCAACCATTCAATTCAGCGCATATACGTGGTGATGATAATACATAAGTAACATAACGGGGAAAATATTTGATCTGAGCGCTGGGTTGTCGCGACCATGTTACTCCGAGTCAGGCTGGTTCCACTCCTCTTCTACACCTCCACGTATGTAGCGCCTAAAGAACATTCGGTGGTGAGTATGTTTTTCTTGACGCAGAACAGACACTGACCGTTACACTTCAGTGACGCTGTATGCCTTGCTAACCCCTCGAGTCGTGTGTACTGTTTTTCACAATTTGAACACCTGAATCGAACACCCAGATGGATAGACTGGATGTGCCTTGCGATATTCGCCCATTGCATGGCATGGGAACAACCCATCCATGGGCATGGAACAGTCTGCCGCTGCGGATGCCTATGACCGTGCATACGAAGGTGCAATTTGATGGACTTGGCTGAACCTTCCAGGGGCAGAGCGCAATGCAAGCCGCCAGCGAGTCTGCAGGTGGGTGCTGGCACGGCGAAAGGGACAACAGGATAGGCTGCCGTCGTCAGTAGGGCAATCACCGGTACATGCTAACCTTACTAGCTGCGACTGGACCTTCGACTGGCAGGGGCATGAACCAGTCAGTGTCGAACCCCTCGATCGAACTCATTGCGTAGGTCTGTGAGGGATTTAGCTGGCTCCCGGCGATGGAGACGAGCGGAAACGGGGCAATATCTGCGTTGGGAATGAAGTATGTGTTCAACAGTGTATCGAGGGTAGGTTCGTACATGTCGGATTCTTGGATCGACAACTCACGAACCCAAAGTGTTTTTATACAGTAGACTCTTTCATGACGTACAGCGGTTCCATGATGTCCTGACACTGTACATGCCATCGCAATCATGAAGGTTCAAGGCAGGATCATTTTGCAGGTCTGGACCACTCCTTCGATGCTAAGATGAGCACACCAACCTCGTGAGTGCCCGATACATTTTTGCATTATAACCACCGTGAAACAATTTCCACCCCCTTATCCAAGTACGTACATACGAGGGAGTACCGCACAAGTGAGTGCAGGTGAGAGCGTGAGGATGCAACAAGACGCGCACGGATAATTTGAATTTGTCATGGTGCCTCTCGACCATTCGTCACAGCGATTCTGTCACGAATGGCGCGTTCCAAGTTCAGTGTTTCGTACTGGCTCGACGGCACCTACGATTCACAGCTTCATACGACCATCATAATTCTCTCATCAATCATGACGCTGCGGTCGGACTCTGTTCCGATGGCTGTTTGATCGGTGCTTCATCAGGAGATTGACAGTCTTATTTACATGAAACTTATCACAACATAAGTAAAAAAGAAGTGGTCAATTTAACCCTTATTAACATGCAAACACGAACGCGAACGTGAAAACGGGCGATGCAACGGAGCAAGTACTTGGCGGTGGTGATAGCAAGATGGCTGCGCTTCCATAAAAGTTGAAATCAACGTTGAACATCGTAGCCTTGAGATCTGGGCCGAGGAGTCCAGATGGCATCCAACTTACTGATCGCACAGGTTATACCGTGAAGGCGGTGAATGCCCAAGCGCTCATAGTAGTCTAGCAACCAGCCCGGCTATGAGGTAAATGCGCCCGCGCTTTCCTAATTTGGTAAGTCACAGCTTTTGATGCAGTTGAATATGGAAATTATGCAATGGAGGCGGTGGGGTGGCGTCTGAAACTTGGAGGTTAACGCCTGCTTCTCCAGGCCACCGAGCAACTGTTTCAAAGCACTCGCTGGAAGTGAGGATGGATGCCCTTCCGTAAGCACTTTAGAGGAATTTTAAAAAAGTGTGTGTTCGGTGCCTGTTGGGTACTGGGTGGCTTAGAAGGCATCCACCATCTCCAGATTTTCAAATTCCGTAAATCACCAAGTTGTAAATTTGGAATAACCTCGTACATATGCTCACAATCTGGCATCGTGTGGACCTGCGGTGATTAAGTCAGGACTCTTGGCGAGATGGATTGCATCGTTCTAAAGTTGGTTTCTAGCTCATGTTGTATGAAGGCCAATGCGCAGCGTGAATCGGATCAGGATACATCGATGTACTCTGAATGAGCGGCCCTCGGACATGATAGCACCGAGCGAAGTGATGTGAACGTAATTAGGTCATCCGTTCCCTAGAGTTGTTACGCAGATCAAGAGACCGGGGTCGCACATACGGCAAACAGCGGGAACCCGTTTGCACGATTTACGACACGAACAAGTATGCTGAGGGCCCTACTATAGGTCCCTCTATATACCCCTGTGTGGTGTTGACGTGCGACCGGTGGTATTAGCCACTTTTCAATAATCTCAATACGTCAAATTTTAGACAGACCCACTACGAGTGTCTCTTACTTTTAACATGTTTACGGAAGGGCACCCAATGTGATCGTCGAAGACATGATCGGGGTTGAATTTGGGCGAATCGCACCCTAACAGCTCTCTCATTCTCCGACACTGGCACATCAGACCACTTGGTCCGATCCGTCCATCCGGGATGGTCTCAAGTTACGCAACCACACTACTTTGTGTGTGCATCTTGTCTTTGCATTCGGTGACTTGTAGGTGGTGGGGTGAGCGCACGTTGGGATGGTAGTGACGACGAGGCACTGGATGGTAGGTAGTGGGGATGCCAGGGTGATGGAATGATAGGAATGGCAGTGGGGGTGAGGGTGACACTGGCAAGTTGGGCACGTGGGGCGAGGAAGCAATCAGCTGAAATGCAGAAAGTTGGGTCCACATGCCACGGGGGACGGGCATACGCTGGGGAGATGGAGTAAGTGAACTAACTGTGGCTACTTCAAGGGGATTTGCTGCGTCATGTCCTTGGAGGCATACTCGGCGGGCAAGTACTAAATTCCATCCGCCAGATTCGTTGTTACT